>WBNQ01073932.1:3880-24619 GCA_013401375.1 Spizella passerina
TGTTTGTGCTCCTGGGCTGAGATTTGGATCATTTGTCCTTGGTGCCCAGCTGGAGCAGGGATTGTTTTGTCTCCCTGCTCTGTGCACAGAGCTCACCATCCCCTAAAATGAATCCCAGACCCTCACACTAAAGCAGCACAGAACCTGAAAAATAGAAAAGCTAAACCTGAGGCATCAGCTCCACTGTGGGTTTTGATAGCAATGTGGCCTCTTAACTTCCAGCAAAGCAAATTCCTGTCTGCAGGGATAAGGTTTCCAACCTTCAGGCATGAAGCCAACTGCAGTTGCAAAATACAGAATTGCAGGTATACTGTGTTTTTCTGGGATATTGTTTTGGTTCTGTTTGGATGTTCTTTAGCCAAGAATTGAAAGTTAAGCTGTAGCTGAGTGAGGGCATGTTGTACCTGCGAGATCAGCTTGTTCAAAACTAGATATTGCCATCAGGAAAGGATGATTTCAGCACTGACAGACCCAAAATTCTGTTGTCTTTTATTAGCAGTGCATCTACTACTTTGCATTTCATTCAGGAGCTAGATATACATGAAATATTTACATTGGCTGTTATCTTGTCTTAGTTGCACAGGGTGGTTCCTGATAAGGGCTCTTTGCAGATGAGGAAGGATTTACTGTGAGGGTGCCCAGAGCAGCTGTGGCTGCCCCTGGATCCCTGGCAGTGCCCAAGGCCAGGCTGGACAGGGCTTGGAGCAGCCTGGGATGGTGGAAGGTGTCCCTGCCATGGCAGGGGGTGGAATGAGGTGATTTTTAAGCCAGGCCATTCCATGATTTCAGGACTGTTTGAAGATTACAAGAAAGGTTCCAAGGTTATGACAAATCAGAAGTGGCTCACAAGTCTTTAAAGTTCAGCATGAAGATCCCCCACCAGCTCCAGCTGGGTTTAACAAGTTTCTCTTCAAGATGTCCAAAACCTGACCTGAACCTTTCTCAGGGCAGCTGGATAAAATCAGTGTGGTTAATTACCCTATTGCTACTGTAATTAAGAAGCACTTTATTCATACAACACTGAAACAGCTTTTGCATTTTACTGATCTCACCTGCTTGCTTTGAACAGCTATGAACCTGAACTATTCCCTGGCCTGGTTTATAGGATGGTCAAACCAAGGATAGTGCTGCTGATCTTTGTGTCTGGGAAAGTTGTACTGACTGGTAAGTGCTGCCTCTCTGTGTCTCTACCCACTGCTTCACTTTCTGAGAGCATTTAAATTAAAAATTAACTAAAATTCAGTATCTTGCCACAGTAAAGGATCCCCACTCAGGGATCTTTTTAATGGCTGCTGCAGTTTTATCTGTGTTTTCTGCAGATAACATCAGTTTTGTTGCACTAGAATCTTGTATTATTTCATATACAGAGTCTCAGATTTCCATGTTAAGTATTTTTTTATTCAAAGCCTGATGACACGTGCCAATGCAGAGGATGCCAACAGGATGCTGCCATGCCAGCAACTACTCAGGCACTTAAATAGGAACCTCACAATAAGCAATTTAAAATTGCTTGGACAGGAAACAAACTTCTTAAAACACTTCACTGACAACATTTAGTAGGGATTATCAGAGGAAAGGGTGGAGATCTTAGAGCTTGTTCCAGACTGTTTGGCAAAAAAATCGTGAGGCAAAAGCCTTGCTGAGTCAGTGTGCTCAGCAGATACCTGTACCTCAGATCCCAGGTGTGACTTTTTCAAAAAAGGTGAATTCCTGAGCTCCTGGCACATCCTTTTTGTGAAGCTCATGAAAATGCTTCTATTCAGATGTACTGAAAGGTGAATGGTGCCTGTTCCCAGAAGCTCTGAATGTGATATTTATGTTCACAACACAGCTTTGGGAGTGGGGAAGGCAGGAGAAGTGCCTGCCTTCCTGCCTTAGCCAGAGATTCTCACAACCGTGTATCAGGAATGAGCTCAGCCAACTGAAGGATGGGGCACTCAGGACAAAGCTTAAATGCTTCCGCCTCCAATGTCCACAATTTTCTCAGGTCTAGTAAAATTGTACTGGTCAGTAAAATTATACTGGTCCGTTCCATTCCACTGATGCTTGCATTTTTTGGGGTACACTAATTGTAATGGCCTTGCTGCACACTCAGTCCTTTGCTGAGTCCTGGGCCCAGCTGTAATGACAAAACTAAATTTGCTGAGATGTGAGGAGGACTTTTTCCCCTAATCAGGAAAGTAACTTTACTTTTGAAAGTAAAAGTTGTAGGGCAGATGAACTATTTGTGTCCAAGTGAGGACATGAGAAAAGGTTTACACATTCAACCTAAGCAGGGCTTAATTCCACTTTTAGTTCATTTAAATGCAGTTTTCTTCTGGCTGATGTTTGTTGGGCCAGCATGAATAGTGTTGCTGGCAGGGAATGTTCCTGCCTACTGCAAATGCAGTTTGTGTGCAAAACTTGGTATTAAAGATTTGTTATCAGTACCAAGAAAAGGATTTGAAATCAAAGGTGTCCTAACATACAGCTTAAAATTAAAATTGCTTCTCAGAGCTGGAGAAGGAGAGTTCTCAAACTGTGGAACAACTCCCAGTATGAAATAAAGGCCTTTCACCTCTTGTTTCTACCTTTCCACTCACCTCATGAACAGGCAGAGTTGTTATTCTTAAGCAGATAACACCAAGGTGGTGCCCAGTTGCTTTTTTTCCCTTCTTCAAAGCCAATATTTTGCACCTGTCAAGAGCAGAAAATTGCTGTTTTGGTTCCACAGATTAAACAAAGCTGGTCTTAAATCTAAGCTAGCTAGGAATTGTTCTTTGAGGTGGCAGATAGAAATTCTGTCTTTAACAGTAAGATGCTTTCAATCTCCTGGGTTTCTTCATGGTTTGTACTCTTACTGGGTTTAAACTGCATTTAGTTTAAGTTCAGCACTCTTAATTCATGGTCTTTTTTATCTTAAATGTCCATTTAGGAGCAAAAGACCGTTCTGAAATCTATGAGGCATTTGAGAACATCTACCCCATTTTAAGAGGTTTCAAGAAACCATCGTGACACAGCTCCCAGAGCAATCCAGAATAACCCCTGGGCTTGTGTTGCTGTGCTTGGAGCAGAACCAAGGGCATTCCTGGACACATCTGTGGATTGTTAAGCAAATTATTCATTTCTGAATGCCACACATGCTGATGCCTTTCTGTAGCTTGTGAAGTGTTCTTTTCTTTCAGATTATCTGTCTGTAATCCACCTGAGTTCTGACAATTTCTGTCACGTTAAAACACTTGATAAATGAATGCACTTTTAAGAGAATGTATGTTAAGGTGGCACTTTAAAATATTTTGTAATAGAAGCCATGTGTCTTTTTCCCTGTTGAACAGGTGAATCCACACTGCACTTCCAATTGGATTAATCAGAATCCTCAGCTCTAAGTGTCCTGAATTGCTCCTGTAGTGTTGTAGTTTCATGTTTAAGCTTAATGTAATTGTCTATAACATGGCTTACAAAATCCTGTATGAGCTGATTTTGGTGTTTAGAACACAAGTGCTGGAATCACTCTGATCCCACTGGCTGGGTAAACTCTTGTGTGTGAGGGTACAGGATTTTCTCTTACAGAGAAGACATTCCAGGTCCTGACTGCTGGGATACACATAAAAAATCTGTGGGTGGAGGGGTGCAGCTAATTAAATTATCTAATTTGACATGGGACAAGTTAGATTTTAACCAAATGGCACCCACTTGATGGAGGATGATGGGAGTTTGGTGCAGACAAAAACATGTTGGTTTGGAACTTTGTTAGAAATGGATTTGAGGAAATTTCTAAAATTCTTGGATGCTCATGACTTAATTATCTCTGTTATTTAACCAGAGTTCAGCCAGTGGCAGTAATTTGGTAATTTTGGAGCAAAACCAATGAGGTTTCCTGTACTTGGTTTAAACTGATGCCTTTCTTTTCAGAAGGTGTCCTGCCCAGCAGGAACAGGGCAAAGCCTGTCCCATGGCTGCTCTGGAAAGCCCCTGGAAGCAATCCAGAGTTCTGCTGCGCCCTTCCCTCCTGAAGGTGTTGGTACCTGTCTGCAAACACCACTAGAGGCTGCTCTTAGATGATTTAAGTGTAACCCAGCCCAAAATCCTCCTCGGTCCTTGCTGGAAATACTCAGCTCAACTCTCAACAAGGTCTTGCTGGGCTGTTTTGCTGCCACAAAAGTTTATTTCTGATTCGGTGAGGGTGTGGCTTCATCTTCTGTATCTGTTATGTGTCTCTCACAAGTGGTTTTATATCTGTCTCCCTGCAAACTTTGAAAAACTTTGTGCACTTCCTCACGATAAGCTGGTCTTAGCTGTTATCAGTTTCTCTGTCAAACTCTGGATTTCCACACTCAAATCTATTTTAAACACAGGCTTACTTTTCTGTTTGCTTTCTAACGTTGGAGACTTTCCACAGCCATGGGCTGGACTTTTATTTGCACTGTAGCTGTAGAAGCAGCTGATGAGCTTCAGTTAGAATAATCTTTTGTAAGTGAAAACACCCTGGTTTTATTGAGGTGTTGGGGGAAAAAAAGTTTATCTAAGACGAGCCCTCTTCAAGAAATCACGTTTTTGCTTAAGAGCTTGCCACATGATTTCAGTGGTAAAATTAGTGTTCTTTAGAAGCACAGATAAAGCTGCAGAGATAAGAAATGGGCTCTGTGCCTTTTCACTGAGCTACTGATTAGGTTAATGTTTGCTATGGTAACTCTTGTCTTAAAAACAACAATCTTGGTATCTTGGTTCTACCTCCATAGTGCTGTTCCTGCTTAGTGTTTGATAACACTGGGAAGGGGGGAAATAGAGGCTGGGAATTGCTCTTAAAAAAAAAAAAAAAGGGATTGTGTGGTAATGTGTTGTTGCAGTTGTTTCTTTTGGGAAGGCTCGTATGGGGATATTGCTTAAGTTACTCTGTCTTCTGTGGCCTCTGTCTCCTCTAATTGCCTACAGACAGAAGAGGAAATTACTTCAAACTGAGAGTAGGTTCCTATTAGGAAATATTAGTTAGCAGGAAAAAATTATTTACTCAGAAAGGGGTGGTGAGGCCCTGTGGCTGCCCCTGGATCCCTGAAGTGCCCAAGGCTGGGTTGGACAGGGCTTGGAGCAGCCTGGGATAGTGGAAAGGAAGAGGCTCCTTTTGAGGGCAGGAGCTTGGAACTGGATGATTTTTAAGGTCCCTTCTCCTCAACCCTCCTTCATACTGTGTATTTAACTCCTCATCGTCGCTCCACCATGGAGGCTGGGTTGTTGCAACCTCCCTCTGTCGGTTTTCAGGATGTGCCTCGGTATTTGCCGCTTGGACAAAGCGATTTGGATGTTGCTGTAAATACACGGCCGCGCTTTCGCTGGGAGCCGCAGTCCCCACAGCAGCGTTACCGCCTGCTTATGCTACGGCTACCCGCTGTGAAGCCCCACGAACCGGAATACAACACCCCCATCGCTTTGTACCGATCCCAGCGGTGCTCCCTTTCCTCCTGCAGAAGGAAAAGGGCGCAGGTTTTATTAAAAAATTAAGATTTTTCCCGCGCCCTCCCCCGCTCCCTCCCGCCGCCTCAGCGCCCCTTCCCACAATGCCCTGCCCGGCAACAGCGTCCCACGTGACCCGCGGCCCCAACATGGCGGCTCCCAGCGGCCGCCGGCCGCAGCCCGCGGGGCCGGGCGGGGGCAGCGCCGCCGGGCCCGGGGCTCTGCGCGGCGCCGAGGAGGATGCCGAGGGTCTCTATGTGGCGGTGGAGCGGTGCCCGCTCTGCAACACCACGCGCCGCCGCCTCACCTGCGCCAAGTGCGTGCAGAGCGGCGACTTCGTCTTCTTCGACGGGCGCGACTCCGAGAGGTACCGGCGGCGCTGAGGGGAGCGGGGCGGTCTCTCCCTGCCCGGCTGCGGTCGCTGTGCCTCGGGGCCGGGCAGGAGGGCCGGGTTGTGCCCGTTCCCCGCTGTCCCGGGGCTCGGGGGGCTCAGGGTGTGGGTGGGGAACGCTCCGGGGACCGCCGGGCCCACCCTGAGACTGGGGGCGGATACAGCAGGACCCTCGGTACGAGCCTTGAAATAATAATACTTTTAATAATAATAATAATGAAGGAGTGATCCCGAGTTTCGCTCGGTCAGGTGCAGCTGTGTCGGTGGCGATGTAGCCACAGAAGCTCTAGGCAGTTCAGGGCAGTGTTATTTCAAACGGGTTACCTATTTTCGTCAACACTCCTTGAAATAGTAGTTTTCTAAGCCGTTAAGCAAAGTTAGGAAGGTGTATAAGAAAGAAAATAAACATTTTCTTGTGTGTATACCCATAAATGTGGACAAAAAAGTATTCGCTTGAGTTCATGGTGTGGCAAGTGGAGCGCTGGCTCTCGCTGGGTGTGTGCTGTGCCCATAAACAAATTTCCTCCTGGAATGACTCAGGTGGCTCCTCCAGCGCTGCTGTCCAGCCCAGATTCTTCAAAAGTCCCCAGGGCCGTGTCTGGACGGGCTCTGATCCTTGCCTGGCACCGTGTGCCTGGTCCCTCATTGGCAGCTGTTGGGAGCGATTCCTGGGGCTATTTTGGGAAGGGTGTGGGGTGGCCGTGTCCTCGCTCCAAAGGCTCCTTGTGTCCCCAGGAACACGGGGACAGCGGTGCCTTTCACCCACCAGCATCCACGGCAGCGGGGAAATGCTGTCAGCCAGTGTGAGTCAGCTTGAAGATCTCAGACTTTAGTCTGTCACTAAAGTCTGTCTGTCTGTTCCCTTTTTTAATGGAAAAAAAGCTGTGTTGGAGAACCACAAACTAGATTTAGCCTGGCTAAAATAGGTGGAAAACGTGTAGTTGTGTGAGACTGCTTGGGGTTTTCTGCAGATTCTGTTAAAAGGTTGGAGCTTGGAATATAAACCAAGTTTGGGTTTTTTCCTGTCTCTTTTGCAGCCTTAAGTTTTTGGCTAAACATCAGGTTTAATTATAGAAATTCAATTGTAGCCTTTGTTAGAGTTGAAGCCCTGTTGTTTTGTATTAACCAAGGCTTAAGATGTTTCTGCCCATCAGGAAAATGAAGTCATAAAGAAGCAGCTTTAGCCAAAGTACCAGAAGCAGCAGTGTAAGAGAAAACCCTCTTTATCTTCTCACATGAGACAGGATCAGCTTTTCTGTCTGACAGTTGTCACTGCATCCTCCTGAGAAGCTTTCACTGCCCCACTTGTCTGTGGCTGGAAAGGCTCCTGTATATTTACCTTGTGGTTTTTAACTGCAAGGATTAAATCTCTTTTTTTTTCTTTTTTTTTTTGGTCTTTTTTCCCCCTTCTCTGCCTGGAGATCGCAGTTCCATCTCTGGGGGTCACTGCTGTTGTATTAACCTGGGGCCTCCCTACACTCTCCATTTCCCCAGGCTTTGTTTCTCCTGCTGCTCAGAACTTTTCCATCAATTAATTGCAGTAGTGCAATTCATTAGAAATGGCAAATTTATTTTAATGAATTAAAGGAACAGCACTCCTGTGTGAACAATACAATGTTAACAACCTAAATATCCTCAGTGGCTGCAGGAACTCTGTGTAGGGACAAAAGCTTGGGTTTTGAGGATAATGGGATTATGTTTAAACCATGCCTGAAACGTTTTGTTTGCATTCTGTAATTAATATTTGGAATGAATGATTTAAGAGTGGGGAAGGGGTCAGTTTTCTTTGTTTGCTCTTTGTGGGTGTCTCTAAATTTCTTGTGATTTGACCCTGGGAGAGGGGGAGATGTTTGAAATGATGCCCAGGGCAGAGCCATGCAGGGACAGGTGCAGTTCACTGGGTGCCTTTCAGCTGCTGTTTACAGCCCCCCTTGTTTGTTTATTTATTTTATGCCTTCTAGTAGTGCCTGGGTTAATTTTAGATCGGCCCCTGCTGGAGGAGTGTCATGGCAAGGGCTTTGCTGAGTGGCTCAGTGTGAGAAATTCAGAATGTGGAAGTGTTTGGGGGCACTTGGGCCTCCCATTTGTCTTTTTGAAGTGTTACAGATGGAGGAAAAGGATCATTATCTTCCTGGTTAAATAGAAAGAAACCAAGCATTACTCCTTGTATCCAACAGTGGTTTATTTTTAGAATATTCTTGTGAATTTTCCTTATATGAAGACAAACAATTTCATGTTCTAATTACTTCAGATTTCACGGGACTATTTTGTGAGCTAACTTTTAGAAGGACTACAGTGAAATTGGAAGTTTTTTATCTGTCTGGCAAAAATCACACCCTGTATCTGTGAGGGGGAGAGACTGAGGAGCTGTTAAGATTAATTACCTCAGGAGAGCTACAATTAAGGATGAGTAGTCCAGAAGTCCTGCAGTAGAACAGTCACTGCCATCCTTCCTTTCATGACTAATGTGTTGTGTGTTCAAAAGCCAGGCTGGCATCTTGATGTTGGTCTCAGCTCAGAGCTTCTCCTCCCTCCTGGGAGTGTCCTCCAGCCTGGTGTGTGCATTAATTCTCAGAGTGTGCTTCCCAGACTGCTGAATTGCTTTGCTTTGTGTCTCTGCAGATGGCAAAAGCCAAACTCAGTGTAATTGGGATGTCTGAGCCTGGCTAATTTCTCCAAGCTGTGGGTTCTGGTTAGGAACAGTGATTTTTTTCAGCAGTTATAGTGAATATTGTGCCCTCAGCTCCTTCAGCATTAATCAGCTCCTGTAGATTAATATGTAGATTAATGTAGGAAACCCCTCTCTCTGGTTGCTTCTCTCTAATCATGAACATGTGGAAATAAGCCAGGCAACCACAGAAAATCTCACCTTAATGTGATAAGACTTGAGGAAAGAGAAACATTTCATGGGTAATTCAAGATGTTCTCTCCTCTCACTTTACATTTGATGGGAGTTCCTATAATAATTCATCCCAAGTTTTGTTTCTTTGCCAAATTGAAAGGCTAAAGATATCTAAAGAAGAAGGAGTTGCAGGATGCAGTGCAGTTGGAATCAGAGCTATATAAAGCAGTGGAAATGTTTGCTTGGGAGGAGGCTGCTGGAAGGGTTGGCAGGAGCTGCAATTTCTGCAGGCTTCCACAAACACTTCTGTCTTCCCCCCACATCCAGAACTTCATTTATTCCTCTGTTCTTTGACAGATCATTCAGCTTTTTGCTGCTGCGATGGACAGGACTGGGTGGTTCTGTTCAGTCAGGGTTTGTGCCCACAAATCCAGGTCAGAAACCAAGAATTGCCAGGTGACCCCAGTGCTCTGCCTGGGTGGCTGCTGAGCGAGCTCTGTGTTTCTGGGCCAGGGGATTTTTGGTGGCAGCCAAAGGTCGGGGTGCAGGAGGTTGTGCTCTGCTCTCTGGTAAACAGGAGGCTCATGCAGGGCCTTTTGTCATTTCCAGGGTGACTCCTGGGGTGAGGACACACAGGAAGAGGGGATGAGCTGGGCTGAGCAGCTGGGCTCCAGTTGCACCACATTCCTCCAGCTCACGTGTGGCCTCTGGCTTTGGTGCCAAGCACCTGCATTTGGTTTTGGTTTGTTTTGGAAGGAAAACAGATTCTTTTGCTTGACTACAAAAGCAGCAGCCAGTGGTTTTGTTGTTCTAATGCTAATGTCATCTGGGAGGGTGGCTACACACGCTCTGAATCCAAAGGTAGTCATCAAGCTTTCAGCACTTGAAGGAAAAAAGTGAAGCATTTTGAAGTTCTACCTGACATCAAATCCACAGAGTAACAGAGAGGGAAATTCAAGATGTCATCCTGTCAAGGCTTAGTGTACTATTCTTCCTAAATAAAACTTAAATGTCCATGAAATTAAGGTAAATTCATAAAACCACATGGTTTGGGTTGGAAGGGACCTTAAGGACCATCTAGTTCCAACCCCTGCCATGGGCACCTTCAGGCCTTGAACACTTCCAGGGATGGGGCATCTGCAAATGTCACAGCTCTGGTAGGATGAAATCATCAATTCTGTGTGTTGCAGAGAAAAATAGAATCAATTGTGGAACAATAAGGGGGCAGAACGTGGCTTCTGTATACTGAAAGGGTGAAAACACAGGGTGATGAATCTGAAAAAATTCCTTTCTGATCAGTTCCCATATCCTGGAGTCCAGTGCAGCAGAGCTGAGGCAGACATGTGGGTCATGGGCTATGTGAGATAGTGCTGTTAATTTCTCCAGTGACTGAAGGTCTTTTAAAGTACTCCATGTTTTTTGTAACACACAAAACACTGCTCTTGCTAAGCTATAAATCTAGAAATAGCAGAAATTTGCTATTTGTTTGATAGCTCAACACTCTGATGTTTCTCCAGCTTAGAGGCTCTGTTGCAATTCCAGTGAGACTCATGCTCTAGAATTCTGCAGGAGTTTTACACATTTAGCCATTAACTTCCCCAGATCAAGACAGATAGCTGAGGTTTGGAGAATCCCCAAGCTTCAATTTTATTATCTTTTTCAGACAACTTACAGTGCTGTAATTGTGCAAAATATCAATAAAAGAATTTAATCTCTTCCAGGTTTTCAGACAAGAAAGAAAGGCTGATGCATCTTAAAACCAAACAGAGAGAATTCCAAAAACAGTAAGTTGTATTCATTAAATTGATATAAAAGCTAAGAGATCTCATAAAAGGAAACAGTCTCTTTTAACACACTGTTGCTGCAGACAGATGAAGTCCAGATAGTCATAAAACTTTCAATCATGTTTTTTTCCTCTAGTGTTTTGAAGGCCATGGAAGGGAAAGAAATAACTGATCAGCTGGTGAGTTGCTCCAAGTGTCCCATGGTTTTTAAACTCTCTGAATTCCTAGATCTCATAGTTTAAAGTTACAGTTTACCTTGAGGGCATTGTGCTGCTTTCCCAAAGAGCCTGTTGTAAGCAAAACTGAAATGGGCTCTGCCAGCAGAGTGCTCCAAGGATCACCAGGTTTTCATTTCTCACTAGATATTTGTTCAGTAACTTATTTTACTGATTCACTTTAGACTAAGCACCATTTTGTTTGTGGCATTCTTCTGTGCACAAAACACTGTATGAAATATTTAGTGTTTGATCCATTCAAGAGCATCCTGCTACTTTTTGCACTAAAGCTGCTGGCTTTGCTGTTAATCATTAGTTCAGCATGTTTGAAGTCATTTGTGCCCTAGAGTTGCTGAATGTTCTTTTTCAGAGATGGAAAATAATGTCTTGCAAGATGAGGATTGAGCAGCTGAAACAGACCATTTGCAAAGAAAATGATGAAATGACAAGACGTGAGTAATGCCTGTGCTTTTGTGATGTGGAAAAACTCCCTGTGCCTAAGAGTGAAAAATCAATTGAGGTGAATTTGAGTGTTAGTTTTTTTTAAAAATGGTGAATTTCTAAACAGTTGCTTCCTAAATCAACTTGAAGGCAAATAAGTGAGTGGATTTTGGCCTTTTTATGCTTGGGCTTTAATTAGCAAACAGCAGACATTATTCAGCTGGATGGAGATGGTTTTGCAGCAGCTTTAAGAGCAAATGCTTAGCAGCCTGTGACTCTGGCTGTGTCCCTAGAGATGGCTTTATTCAGTGCAGTGTTTCTGATCACTTCCTCTTGATAAGGAGGAGCAACCAGCTCTGCAGCTGTCACAGATTTCCTGAAACTGCTGAATTTTAACCCACACCTGTCTGAAAATCCTAAAATCCTACTTGAGCAAGAGTCACTGAAATTGAGGTGTAGGCTCCATTCAGAAACTTCAGTTTCTGAAACCCATCAGATTGTTTTACACTAAATTTGCAGGGTCATTTTTCAGAAGAGAATATGCAGCTCTCCTTACAACCTACATGCAAGGGAAGTAGAGGAAGCATATTCAGAAGCATATTGATTGAATCTGGGATATTTTTATGGTTTGAAACTCAAGAGGAGCCATACAGAGAGTGGAAGCAGAGCCAGAACCTGAGAGGAGTCATAAAGGATTAGCACGGGCTTGGGGTGAAAAATCAGAAAGGATGAGATGCAAAATTACTTTCAATTAAAAAGGAGATGGATAGTAACAATAATAAATGGGTGATGCAAAGGTGAGGGAGCAGAAAAGTGTGTTAATTAACAGGAAAGAGCAATAACAGTGCAGAAAAGTCTGGGGCATTCCTTCACTGCTGCCTTTGCTTCATCTTCCTGCAAAGAAAATGGGATCAGCTGCTTAGCCTGGTTAAATTTGACATCATGAGAGGACTCAGTTGCAGGCTAAGGAAAGGAAACAGATAGCTACACAGTGATTTGCTTTATGGAAGCCAGGGAACAAGCTGAGGTGGTCTGGGGAGCACTTGGGAGCCTGTGAGGGTGTGTGAGGAAGCTGAGAACAGTTCCTGCTTCCAAAGGGTGCAGCAAGGCAGAACCTCAGAGTGGTGGCACAGGAATCCTGTCACACACCCAGGGGGCTCTGCTGGTAACTGACAGGTAAGGTGACAGCTAAAAACAGCCATCACTGGGTTATGGTATTCATGTCAAACCCATATTTTGTTATTTATGTCATGATATTCATGTCAAATCAACCCCTCAGTGGGGATCAAGTGCTGCAGTGGAGGATGAAGCAGAAGCTGCACGTAGCTTGGATTTGGGCACTGCCTGAAATTGTGAGCAAACAAAATTTGCTGTGGGTGTAACCCCTGCAAGGTCATCATCACAAAAGGTTAGAAAAGCTTCATTCAAAGAGTGGTGGCTCTGGTCAAGCTGAGGAGGTGAGGCAGGTGGAGCTCAGCAGTTCCTGGCCCAGTTCCTGGCAGTATTTCCCATAATAGCTCAGCAGAATTGAGGGTGGAATGGAGGAAGTCAGGCTGGATGCTGAAATGACTTCTGTGGAGATCAGGACCAAGTTCAAAATCATGCAGATAAATAGACAGCATCATCTGGAAAGGACAAAATCAGGGTTCACATTGTTGTAAAGAGAAACATAAACCCAGAATGGGGGATGGTGGGGAGATTTGGCAGGAAGGGATCTGGGGAATTGCAAATTAAATAAAAATTATCAATCTTGTGCTGCTCCAGAAAGGTTCAGGCCTCTTTCTGGGTTAACTAATATAAGTGCTGTATTTAAGATGGAAGCAGTTATCCTGCTGTGCCAGGTGGAAGCCTGGTGTCCAATATAAACAATTTAAGAAAGATACAAATCATCTGAGGAAAGTCTGAGCATTGGAAATGAAATAGAACAGCTTAGAAAATTCATGTTTGGTTTAGAGAGGAGGAAGTTGAAGAAAAACAAGCTTTTCAGTGGGTGGAAGATTATTGTTATGGAGATTAGATTATGACTTTTTGTCTTTTGCCTGTGAAGAAAGGAGAAGAGGAAATCAATGTGACTTTAAGGAATTAGTCACCTCTTCTCAAAATGCTCTGCTCTGGAGGTGGCACAGTTAGGACCAACCAGGGAGTGGAGTTCTCCATTTCCCCACTGTTCTGTGGAATTTATTATCTGCAACTTTTGCAACTTCTCTTGACTCACAGTGAATTTGATCAGATGTAACCTAAAAACTGAGCTGACTATTGCCCAACTAACCTATTGTTAGCTCAGTTGCTTTTGGAGAGAGACCAGGAATGAATTCCAGCTGTGAGTAGCCAACAGATCAGGATCCAACTTGGTCACTTTTGGTCCACATTAAAAAGTGTGAAAAGGTTGTTTCTCTGCTCTTGGATGTGGCACAGTTTAATTTTCTGAAATAAAAACCATTTCTAGAACACTGGGTTCCTGCTTTTGGAGTTGACTCTCCTGGAGACCTCAATAACTGGTGGTGCTTAAAATAATGTTTTAAATTCTGTGTGTTTGCCTTCTTTCTGTGCAGAGCTCAAGGAGACAGGCTGGCAAATCCCTGGCAGAGCTCTCTGGGCAGAGATCAGTGTGCCTGGGCTTGCATTTATCAGGCAGTGCAGGTGTGTGGGACACAGTGGTGTCCTGAAATTCTCCTGGGCACAGATTTTTAATGACCTTATGAAGCAGAGGTGCTGTGCAGAGGGCAGGACAGTTGTGTGTGCATTGGGACTGCTGAAGAGGAAATTTCAGTGCAGTGTCTCCCCTATTCCCAAATAATTGCTGTTGGACCTGCAGGGAAGGGAGTTCACTCTGAAAAAGTAGCCTTTCAAGTCAAACATGAATGTGAAAATGGAACAGCTGGACCTTTTCCTCCTTGTCCTGTCTCCTGTTCTTTTTGCAAAGGGAGAGTTTGGGAATATGACTGCAAGTGTTAATTGATTTTTTGTTGATGTTAAGGACTGCTTAAAGGAAAGGGAATTATAGCTGACACATAGGGATTCTGGCATTGCTCAGAGAAAAGTGGATTTTTCTACTGCTCCTCTAACAGGGGTCACTTATTTATATTATATAAACCTGAGGATTAATAGTTCTTATCTTCATGGAGGAGCTTTTCTCACCTCCTTTAATTTGGGACTTTGCATCTCCCACATACCAGATCTTCCTTCCTACCAGACACACCATGGATTGCAGCAGATCAGATGACTGGAAATAATTCCTGATGTTCAGAGAGAGCAGCCTCTGTGTCTGCAGGGGCAGGCATACCTCAAACTAGGGCACAGGGAGAGTTTTAAATGTGTATTTGGGGAGAGCACAAGAAATCTTTACTGTGCTTTTAAAGGACAGAGGTGGCTGACTCTCATTACTGCAGCCACTTATTTTATATCTGAATTAGCAGATTTTGGGATCATCAAGGTTGCAAAAGACCTTTAAGATCACCAGGCCCAGCCTTGGATGCCTCAGGATGCTCTTGCAGGGTATTTTTCCAAGCCTCACACGTGGAGTGAATCCAGGCAGTTGCAGCACTTGAGCCCATGAGCACAACTCCTATTTGTGAGTGGAAAGGGAGATAGCCAGTGCTCCCTGTGGGAACAAGGAGCCTGCACTGTTGGGATCCATGAGAGAATCCCAAATAACCCACACCAGCAGCAGCACAGGTGCCAGGACTGGTGAGTGGAGATGCTATCTGCACTTGATTTTGGCTGCAAGCAGGGCAGGGCTTTTTTGGCCAGCATGATGCAAACATGTACAGTCAGGCTATTTCTGTCAGGGTGATTAGCTCAGGAGTTTAATTAAACTGGGAAATCTTGGCTTTTGTGCTCCAAATCCAGAAATAGCTGGGTGAAAGATAGGGAAAGAATAATCCCAGTTGCAGTCTCTTTGGAGATCTCCAGAGGAGATTAAAAAGTTGTACCACTGAGCAGCTGGAAGAAGTTAATAGTTTAGCAGGGTTTTCTGTTTTAAGCTGCCACAGATCTTGTTTTCCATAAATATTAATAAAGCTTTTCTCAAGCTTTTCCTACAAGCCCTTCCCAGCTCCTTTTCCAAGGGATAACATCTGCTGCTGTTCTCACAGACACAGAGGGGCTGCTGAGGATTAAAGAGGAGAACCAGAAGCATTATCGCAGGGCTCAGAGGCACCAGGAGAAGAAGGAGAAGATCCAGAAGCACAACAGGAAGCTGGGAGACCTGGTGGAGAAAAAATCCTACGAGCTGAAAACGCAGTACGAGCACCTGGCCAACCTGCGGCGCGCGCACATCCTGGAGCTGACCTCGGTCATCTTCCCCATGGAGGAGGTGAAGACAAGCATGAGGTATGGCAGGCTTGTCCTTTTGGGATCCTTTTGCTTGGTTTTAGGCACCCAGAAGGCAGTTGTGTCAGTCTAAGGTAGGTGGTCTGGCTCCCTTAGGGTCTGTGAGGAGGAGGAGTTGTGGTTTCACCCACAGATAGAGGTCCAGGATGGAAGAATCTGAATCTGGAGATGCTTGCAGCTTCCCACTGAGAGATATGAGCTGAATGTCCAGGAAGTTTTATATTTTAAATTTCCTTAAAGTATATATTCCCCATCCCTGGAAGTGTTCAGGGCCAGGTTGGACAAGGCTTGGAGCAGCTTGATCTAGTGTAAGGTGTCCCTGCCCATGGCAGGGGTAGAATGAGATGAGGTGTCCCTTCCAATCCAAACCTTTCTAGGATTCTACAAAAACAGGTATTAAAATTCCAGAGAAAATGAAAGTAGTTTTGGGAATCAGAAGTTTTGCAGAACTGGTCTATAAGGTCCTTTCCAGCCCAGACCATTCCTGGATTCTACAAAAACAGCCAATTAAAAACCCCAGAACATCTGAATCTGGAGATGCTTGCATCTCCCCACTGAGAGATATGAGCTGAATGTCCAGGAAGTTTTATATTTTAAACTTCCTTAAAATATGGATTCCCCAGCCCTGGAAGTGTTTAGGGCCAGGCTGGACAGGGCTTGGAGCAGCCTGGTCTAGTGGAAGGTGTCCCTGCCCATGGCAGGGGTGGAATGAGATGAGGTGTCCCTTCCAACCCAAACTTTTCTAGGATTCTACAAAAACAGGTATTAAAAACCCCACAATGAGCAAATGAAAGTAGTTCTGAGAATGAGGAGTTTTGCAGAAGTGGTCTATAAGGTCCTTTCCAACCCAAACCATTCCTGGATTTTCAAAAACAGCCAATTAAAAACCCCAGAACATCTGAATCTGGAGATGCTTGGATCTCTCCACTGAGAGATATGAGCTGCATTTCCAGGGTTAAACTTCCTTAAAATATGGATTCCCCATCCCTGGAAGTGTTCCAGGCCAGGTTGGACAGGGCTTGGAGCAGCCTGGGATGGTGGAAGGTGTCCCTGCCATGGCAGGGGTGGAATGAGATGGTCTGTAAGGTCCCTTCCAACCCAAACTTTTCTAGGATTCTACAAAAACAGGTATTAAAAACCCCACAATGAGCAAATGAAAGTAGTTTTGGGAATCAGGAGTTTTGCAGAAGTGGTCTATAAGATCCTTTCCAGCCCAAACCATTCCTGGATTCTACAAAACCAGCCAATTAAAAACCCCAGAACAAATGACAGCAGTTTTGGGACTGAGGACTTTTACAGGAGCGTTCCTACCAGCACTTTGCCCTGGGTGAAACCCAGCTCAGTGCCTGCCAAGTGTGTGTTTGATTCCATTGCCAACCACTTCTTTGCACCCCCTGTGGGCCCTGCAGGGACCCAGCAGACGTGTCCTCAGAGAGTGACAATGCCATGACCTCCAGCACTGTGAGCAAGCTGGCAGAGGCACGGAGAACCACGTACCTGTCGGGGAGGTGGGTGTGCGACGACCACAACGGCGACACCAGCATCAGCATCACGGGGCCCTGGATCATCCTCCCCAACAATGGGGATTACTCTGCTTACTACAGCTGGGTGGAGGAGAAGAAGACTACACAGGGACCTGGTAAGGGGCAAGGCATGGTTTTAGGCAGCTGGGACACTTTGGCTGCCAACAAAAGCACTGAGGAGCACTAGACTGGTTCATTTGTTCTCAGGCTGAGCCAGAAATAAATGCCAAATAGGGGTTTTAGGAGAAGATTCCCTGCCCAGCTGAAACTAGGTGGTCTTTAAGGTCCCTTCCAACCCAAAGCATTCTGTGATTTTATGACTAGTCTGCTGAAATTCTCACTGGGATGCACAGCACAGTGAAATAGAGAAAGTTAATTATTCACAGTTTTGACACAGTTCACATGTCATCATCTTAACAGGAATTCCAAGAATTACTATTTTCTTCCAACTTCTGACAGATTTCACTGGAAATGATTGCTAGATTCAGGCTGTTCTCCATGCTTAGAAATGACATATTCCAGAGTAGACTCCAGGAACATATTAACACACCCACCAAGACTTCATTTAAAACAAAGATTTCATGTTGTTTTTATTTCTTTCAGATATGGAACATAATAACCCTGCTCATACCATCAGTGCTGCATTGTGCTATGCAACTCAGCTTGTTAACACTTTGTCTCTCATACTTGATGTAAATCTTCCTAAGAAGCTCTGCAACAGGCAAGTAAAAACACAGCAGGGGAATCAGTGACCTTAGTTTGAGCAAAAAAGTCATTAATTGGAGCAGCTTTTGATAACATAGGTGGCTTATGGATTTTTGTGCTGTTTGAGGGGAGGGCTAGCAGGATTTTAGACCACAGTTAACAGTCCCTCCCTCCTTTTTTATTTCCTGAGAGGGAGACCAGCCATCAGAGTTGAAAATAACACCTCTCTAATTGACATACTCAGCATCCTCAAATGAGAGATGAAATATGGCAGTGCACAAATGGCACTTTTCATTTCACTGGCCCCCACTGTGCTCCACAAAATCCCAGCCCAGTCCAGCAGCTCCTGAGCAGCTCTGCTGCCTCCTGTGCTGTGGGACAAGTGCTGTAAAATGGCATGGCAGCAGTGTCATTCCAATGGCATAAAAATCCTAGGGGTAAACCCCATAACAGAGCACTGTTAGAATTTTGGTGTCTGTGTGGAGCAGCTGGGATCTGCACCACGGGTTCCAGATGTGCTGCTGAGATTCTTTAAAGTGTTTTAAAATAATGGCTGTCAAACTGAGGGCACAAAAGTTGTGTAGGGTTTCAGCTTTTTCCCACCCTGTGGCTGGGGAGTTGGAACCAGGTGATCTCTAAGTCCCTTCCAACCCAAACCCTTCTGTGATTCTCTGATTTTGGATGTTTCCCTGTTTGGGTGTTCAGCCCTCACAGAAGGAAAAGGTTGGGAACAGGAAATGATGCAAGACTTTAAAGGAGATCTGAAACAGTTTGGCTCAGGTGGATCTGAGTTCCCTACAGTTCCCACCACCTGTCCTGTGCAAACTGGTGAGGCCAGGGCAAGCAGAGCTTGCTGATAAAATGCTCAGAGTCCTGCTAGGTTTAAAATTAATCTCCTCAGCACTCTAGAACTGGCTGCAGACTTTGAACAAGTGCTCACTCCAGGGATTTTTACTCCAGGATTTGTTAGGAAGCCAGGACATGGAATGCTGATGCCTCCATTAAGAGTATTTTCACAGCATTTTGTTTTCTGTGTGGTTTTGTGTGTGTGGTGTTTTAACAGTGAATTCTGTGGAGAGAATCTCAGCAGACACAGGTTCACACGAGCAGTGAAGAAGCTGAATGCTAACATCCTTCACCTCTGCTTCTCTCAGGTAGGGGGGATGCACATTTCATATCTTTAAATAGCTTTTTAAATATCAGCTGTGCTTGCTGGTTTCCTTCAGGACCTGATCATGTTTTGTTATTTTTTCCCTTCCCCATGTCAGCATGTAAATTTAGATCTGTTGCACCCCCTGCATACCCTCAGGAACCTCATGTACCTGGTCAGCCCAGACACCGAGAACTTGGGCAGGTAAGAAAAGCAAAATATAAACTTTGGAATTTATGCCTTTGCCTTGTTACTTGTGAGGGAAATTCTCTTCTGCTGTGCCTATAGATCAGTCCTCAGCACAGAAATCAGGGTAGGTCCAGGAGGAGGAAAGACTGGACAGAAAAAGGGGCTCCTGAGTAGGGAATTAAATTTACAGATGTGTGTTTGCTGTGCTCCTGCCTATGGCAGCTCAGCTGGAGGCTTTGCAGCTGATGATGGATTCATTTCCCCCACAGCCAGGAGCAGGAACTCCTTCCCTGCAGGGAACAGCAGCACAAATGCCAGGCAGCTTTGCCACGCTCCAAGTGTGACCCTGCCTGTGCCTTGCCAATACCTGAGAGCATCCAGAAATACAAACCCTGAAAAGAATCCCAGGCAAACCTTTCCCAGAATATTTCCAGTCAGTGAACTGCCTAGACCAAAGCTGACCCTTTAAACAATACTCATTTATATGTAAATTAAGATTAAAGACAACTGTTCTCTTAGCTGACAATGTGATGAAAAGAACATCAGTTCTGGCATGCACACACCAGGTTTAATAATTTATTTCTTTTTTTACAAGTTAAATATAAGAAAGCAAACAACACTGATTTCCCCATTGGGATAACCCAGACACAAGTCGCTTGTGCCCAAGACAGTCTGCAAATATTTGTTTGATGTGCCTGATGTTTTATTCCCCCCTTAAACACAGTGAGTGATGTTCTAAAATCTACTTTTCTGCTTTGTTCTCTTGTATGGATCTGGTTATATTCAAAAACCTGCAGTGCCACTAAGAGGAGCTGCCTGTTCCCACTTCCTTGTGTTCTCTGGATCTATCCCTGCAGAGCCAGCCCACAGACATGGGCTGACACATCTTTGTAAAAGATTTTGGACAAAAATCTGTGCTTGCTGCCTGAAATAGAGTACTGGAAATAGCCAGAGGATGGACAGCTGTGTCCTCAAAGGAAAGCAGCTGCTGTGAAGGGTGCAGGGCTGCAGTGGGCACCTGTGCAGGTGTCCCAGAGCTCCCCATGCATCAGCTGGGTGCAGAGAGTAAAAGGAAGGGTTACAGGAGCTGGATAAAATACCCAGCAGGCTCTGAGTGGCTTTACAGACACCACTGGGAGCAGAGAGTCTGAGCTGCTTGAAATGAGGCACATGCACTTAGCAGAGACAGTAATCACCCACAGGAATGAAGGTGGGGATTCTGCTTCCTTCTGTCATCCTCTCAAGGCTGGATGAGTTCCTGGGATGGATGCATCATCAGGCAGGAGTTGCTGGGCTCAGGACAGGGAGAAGGGTGGGACTCAGTGGCCTTTGTTAGACAGGAGGTCACTCGAGATGATCTAATGGTCCCTGCTGGCCTCAACCCCGATGACTCCTTCTTGTGTTGCCTTGTTAAGCAGGAGGCTTTGCCAGGAGGCAGAGCTCCCATTGCTTTGCAGATGATGAAAGAGGAGTGTTTGCCTTTCATTTCTCAGCTGGCTGCAAAGTTTGCAGCACCCAGCTCTCTTTGTTTTCCTTTAGATACCTAAGCCTGTGGTTGCCTGACAATCTCCTTTATATGCTGCTGGTTTCATATGCTTATAATTTTACCAAGCTTTAATTATCTGGATTAATATTTCCCATGACAAATCACTGCTTAAGGCTCCTTCTCCCACTGAGGCTGGATAAACTCTTGCCTGTGTTTAATGGTGGGACTCGGTGATCTTGGGGGTCTTTTCCAAC
>WBNQ01073935.1:0-18132 GCA_013401375.1 Spizella passerina
TGAGGGGCTGTGACACATTGTGAAACTGCAGAGACACTTGGTTAATGACACACTGACAGGTATCCATCACTTGGATCAGCTCTGACAACTCTGGAAGCACTGAAATGCAACAGTCCAGAACAGTAAGTAAATAAATTACAGCATGGGCATTAAAAAGAGGCTCTGCCATGGGAATTTAGAGCTAAGTCTCATGTTTAATGTAGACTGTTAATACAGACAGACTCTGTTGGGGAAAAAATAAATTAAAACCTATTATAAAAACACAACACTTGGAAATCAGAAATATGTTACTGATTTTTGCCAAACTGCTGACTTTGACTGCCAGCCTAAATATCAACACCTGCCTAGGTACTATGTTGATCACCCTAAAACCCAAAATGAGTCACAATACTCACTGGATTGTCAGAGCAACTTCAAAGCCTGAAAAATATTTTGTAATGAAGAATTCCTATTTTAGTTTATTAAAATAAATCAATTACTTCAGATTTCCAAGCAAAATTACAAGAAAATAAAAAAACAAGAGTCCATTTCTGTGGTCATGTGTTTTTTCACCTGTGTAATACTCCCAAAGACTTTACCTGTTGCTTCCTATTACAAGGATAATACTAACACAGAGATTAATTAAACTTTTTGAAAGATCTGGTCATAGAATAGAAATAAAAGTAACACCCCCTTTCCCATCTTCCCCAGAGTAAATCCCAAACATTTCCAGTTAGGAAAGTATGATCTTCAATTGAACTGTAAACATTTTTGAATTATTTATGAATATCTTGGTAGTTTAGTTTGCATTACACTACAGATGATTTTTCATATGAGATTTAAGAAGCAGTTCAATAATAACAGGAAAGGAAATCTATACTCAACAAATAGGGAAATCCATTAACTAACTCCACATCACAGTCCTCTTTGATTCAGCTCTTAATGTAACCGAGTTTTACTTGTAATGTCCATAATTGCTATAATTTGAAGGTGGGCAGTCACCAGAGGAGAAATAGGAGGTTTCAATCACTCGTTGCATGGATCCTTAAAAAAAGGCACCTTATTCAGTGCTAAATTTTGGACTGTCATTGTTCTAGATCTGAAGCACATATTTTTCCTGACTGGCTTCATTTATAATATTATGCATCTCTACTCAGCAGAGGTTGCTGGCTTCTATAAACTTGGTCTAAACTCAGTGACAACCTGCCATCCTGCCTGTTCCAGCATGGCAGGGTGGTACAATTGCTGCACACACACACCACAGAGAGCTCAGCAGAGGAAAGGCAGAAAGGATCTTTGTTTGATGTATTCCAGCAAAGGTTTGTTCCAAAGCAGGAACAAAGACAAAACCATGGGGTCTGCACAGACCTAGGTACCAGTGACCTGGGGGCACAGGGGTGGTGCAAAGGGCAGTAACTGTAGGGATGAGGGATGGGCAGTGTCCACTGGCCAATGGGGGAAGCAATCTAATGTAGATTGGCAATAGTACTGCAGAACACCATGGGCTAGGTCCTCTCTTCAGCCTAGCTGGGGAAAACTCTGTGGTATATTCCTCCAAGGCAAGGCCCTGGGGATTTCCCTGGGGTGGAAGGATTCAGAGGATTCCACACCTGCCTTTCCTCCCTCCTCCCCATCCCATCACACACAGCTGCTGTGCTGGGGCAGGCCAGGCTGAGGCAGGGGATCCTTACAGCCTACCTTGCTGGGATTCTTCAAGCCTTCTTCTTGTTCCCATTGTTTCAAGGCCTGTTAATTTTCCTGTGGAATAATTGCAGCTGCTCCTGCATGAACAAAACCCAGACCTGGTCCCTGTGTGCCCACAGCAAAGCCCCCAGCTGCCCAGCAGCCCCCATTGCAGCACAGGATCTGCAGAACTGCACAGAAACACCACAGAAACCCAGACACAGCAGAAAAGAAAGAACCTCCCATCTTCACCCTGCTGTAAGTGGATGTTTTACCATTTAAACCCATCAGCAGCAGTAATTCCCCATGCTGGTATTTCAGTGCTCCCCAAGCACTGGTTTTCCCTGCCCTGGAGGCTCAGAGCTGTGGGGTGATGCAGGGAGTGTCCCCCATGTGCAGAGCTCAGGGGGCTGCAGGGCAGAGCTCCCTGGGCAGGGCTGGCAGAGCCCTTTCCCTGCCCAGTGACACCAGCCAGACACGCTCGCTGCGCATTAATATTCTCACAACAACCCCCCTCCAATCAGTCTTTGCTAAAAGCATTAATTAAGACTTTAACATTTCTGATCCCATCAATTTTCTGTTCTCTTCTTATTAAATAGATGTACTAGGGGCGTTTGAATAATAACTGCCCAAAGTTTGGGGATAATGAATAAATGAACTTTGCCAGCCTCTGGCTAAGCATGAAATTTGCTGTGGAGTAACAAATGCAACGGAGGCAGCTCATACATTAACCAACCTAGTTTTGACACACAAGTTTGGGAGCACATTATTTACTTACTTACTAATTCTAAGCAAGACTAGGCTCCAAAATGTTTTATGCAGGAAATGACAAATGACGTGTTCAGACATTCTTTTGCACTCTCCATCACAGCGTGAAGCTGCTCATTCACCCATCTTCCCTTCAGTGGGTTTGGCCCTCTTGCCACGCACAGCGAGGTTCTCAGCACTGCAGGCTCCATTTTCCTTGGGAACTTTGCCAGAAAAGGAGCACACCACAAACTGGGTAATTTTGTTTTTTATTCGCTAGGTCTTGGCACTTTGAAGGTCACCTGTGTGCAATCAAACTGCTTTTGTTCCGTGTATTTTTACATGTGCAAGGCTGTAGCAGCAGCTGTGTTACAGTGCTGTAAATCCATTGGTTTTTGTGGAAATCCATTAACTCGCAGTGGATTTATGGCAGCATAACTGTGAGCGAGCTGCAGCTGATGGCGCAGACTGGAAATATTACAAGGAAAAGTGCAAAGTTCTATTGATTTTCTCTCAGGAAAAATGTGTGTTTCCTTATGATTGTATTACAGATGACTCAGCTCTGGCCCCCAGCAGCCATCCCTCATGTTTCCCTGCTTGCTGGCTGTGCGAGGAGCCGGTGCTGTGCCCGGTGCAGGGGCAGCCTGTGCCCGGCTCCCCGTGGCACTGCAGGAGCCACAGCAGCCTCCCACAGCTCTGCAGCACAGGCACTCCCTCCTAATCGATTCTGACAGCAGACACCACGAGGAATGCTGAGATTTATGAAAGAGCAAGATTTGCCACTAGCCCCTGTCCATTAAGGGTACGGCGGAACCTCGCTCTGCCCTTTGTAAATACAATCAGCACAAGTGAGGCAGTTGCCCTTTTCAGAAGAAAGAGCACTCTCAAAGGACAGATGTTTTAGCAAAAGTTCTCAACACACTCACAAGCAATAAGGCTTCAAATTCTTTACAATTTCTCTTCAAAATGTTTCTCATTCCTTTAAGTGCTTTTTAAGGACTAAATACTGTACTGAAAGCTGCAGTCTCCTCTTTAGCCACTTATTTTCCCTGCACTACAGGAATGTGGGGCCAATTATAGGCTGTGTATTTTGCAAAGAAAAGCTGGTCTGAATGTGGAAACCATGGCCACAAACCCGGAAGGACTCATTTTGCACATTTTTAAAGGCAGACATGTAGTGAGGGTAAAGGTAAAGGTAAAGCAAGGCAGTCTCACTTGTTGAAGTTATCCTGTGTGCTGGGAATGAGTTCTCTCTGCCTGTGTACTGGAAAGAAAAGATGCTTTTTGCTCTTGCTAGAAGAGATTTTTCATCAAATCCTCAGGCTATTGTTTAGTATTTCTGAGGTTTTATGGTGAATTGGAATATTAGAATTGTTATTCCTACTGTGGCATGCTTAATTCTGATCTCAGGAAGGATAAAAAAGTTACTCTTACTTGCAGATTTAATATTTTTTCACCTTTAATATGATTAAAGTCTAAAAGACCTTGGTAATTCTACTTCTGTCATTGCACACAAAACTTGCTGCCAATCCCTTTGCAGGTAACAGGCTACAAAAGGAAGGGAAGGACACACTCAAGATGATTGATATATTTCCTCCAAACCACACAGTGTGTAATTTAAGAGACAATGTACTCTGTAAGTGATGGAACAAAAATATCAGAGCAAAGCAGATACCTGTTTACTTGGAGACCAGTTGGGGTAGGGCTGAAGTTGAAATAGAAGCATAACTACTCTTAGACAGCCATGCTTCACTGCTTCAAGCCTCAGCTATTTATTTAAATCAATTTAGGCACACTTTTTTTTTCCTCTTGTGGAAAAATTTAAATTCTCTCCTTTAGAAGGAAGATGAGGCCCTGAGAATTATTATCTGCCCTTGAGAAAACAGCAGCAGTGATGAAGAGCTGGCCAGAGGACCCCAGTCCAAACACAGGCAGGTTTGCATGACCAGCCCTTGGTGGAAGGGTTAGAACCCTCCCTACATTGCAGGCTCCATGCACACCTCTGCTGGAGTAGCTGTCCTTGAGCAGATGCCCACACAGGAATGCTGGTATTTGTTCAGACACAGTCCAACATACAAATCTTTTTCCCACCTGCCTTTTCCTCGCAGGTTTAGAAGCTCCTGTGTGCAGGTGGAAGCCAAGGACTGTGTTCTTCAGTGTCTCATGCTCTGCTGCACCTCCAGGCTGGCAACAACCTCCAGCTCCCTGTTCTTCCAAAGAGCAGTTCAGCTTTTGGTGGGAGGATTATGGATTGCTCCCCAGTCCTACAGCTGGCAGCAATGGGATGAACATTACTGTGAAGATTTTATCCCCTCTGCATCCCCATGGTGAGTTTGCCCTGGTGCAAGAGGCTTTTACTGCCACAGTGTAGTACTCCTATCAAACACAGACCTGCTGGGTCTGCAACCCAGGGAGTGCAAGGGGCACAAACCCCTGGCTGTCACTGGCAGCCCTAGAAAAAGGAAATCCTGAGCCCCTGGGAAGATGGCAATCCCTCCCTGCCCTCCTTGCAGGACAGGACTCAGTTTGAGGTGAGGCAGTGGCGTGTCCTGTGTTTGCTCTGCAGCTCCTGCAGGCACAGTGCTGCTGCCACTGGAGCTGCCACTGTGCCTTTCCCACAGGAAACTCCTCTCTAAAACGCCACACAAGTGACAGGACAAGAGTCATAGTCAGGCATTGGAAATTTCAAGGCAGTTCACTAAATTCAGCTAATGAAGGTTTCTTTACCAATCCATCTTACTGGCTCACTTGAAAAACAAGCATTTTGCAACAGAAAAATAACTATTTGCTGTAAAAAAGCTTCTTTAGAGGAAGCTCCCCTGGATAAGAAAAGTGACAAAATTATGCATTTTAAAAATCTGAATATATTTTAAACAAATCTTGGAACTAGGTTACACAGCATTCCAGAAGGATTTATTTTGATTTTCCACTGCTTGAGTCTCCTTTATTTGAGAGAGGCCTGTGGCAAACCAAAGCAATTTACATTGAATACCACACACTGTCCCATGGTCCATCTACCAGATCTTGCCCAGAGATAACTGTGGTTTACTTTCTTGTGGCACCAAGGAAAAGGCAGCAGCAGCCTGGGACTGGCTGCCTGCACGTTCTGCTGTGGGCTTTGGCACCAGCTGAGGGTGTCTGAAAAATAACTGATTTCAATTTTATTTTGTTTGTACTGCATCTTTTCTCAAGGCATGGAAGGGATGCAGCCATCAAGCCTTCTCAGGGACATTCAGGACACAGGGAAAGGCACACACATCTGTAAAAACTTTATTTCAAAATCTTTTTATTCAACTGTTATTCAGCAATATACAATACAGTTTATAAACAAATGTCTTACCTTGATTCCAATCTTCATTTAAAAATAAATATTATTGACAGTGAATATTAATTATGGTAAGATGTACCTTTTTAATGTCTCCAAAAGAAATAATTTAATTAAAAAAGAAAAGGGAAATCCAAAAAAAANGGAAAGGCACACACATCTGTAAAAACTTTATTTCAAAATCTTTTTATTCAACTGTTATTCAGCAATATACAATACAGTTTATAAACAAATGTCTTACCTTGATTCCAATCTTCATTTAAAAATAAATATTATTGACAGTGAATATTAATTATGGTAAGATGTACCTTTTTAATGTCTCCAAAAGAAATAATTTAATTAAAAAAGAAAAGGGAAATCCAAAAAAAACCTAAACACAATAATCTACTAAAAATATTACCTTTCTTAGGAAGGGTTTGACCCAACATCTTTACATATTGTCATAAAGATAACTGCTCAACAGTTCGTGCAAAATGAAGAGTCAGAGGGAAGGTTTAGAAAAGAAAAAATATTAGATTAAAATAGAGAAATCATAAGTGCCATGCACAGAGCAGGGCTTTACACCATAGAGTCTGGAAACTAGATGCATTATTCTATGTGGTTTACTTTCTTGTGGCATCCCCAAAAATATGTTTTTCCCCCCATGTAGAATTTATCATGCTTCTTTCAGTCTCTTTCTGTCCATCTTTAAAACATTAGGGATTTCTTTGTCAGGGGTTGTGTTTGTTATTAAATAGGTTCCTTTCTGTTTGGCTGAGGAGGAGTGGAGGGAGCAGTCCGTCAGTGGTTTACTAATAAATGTACAAGCTTATGCAGTATTAACAGGGACATGTATAGGAGTGGGTCTGTAGCATAAATAGGTCCTGTACCTAGAANGACATCTTCTTTACCTTTTATGGGAAAGAGCAGAATTTTAAATTAAAAATGTGCTCAGGAGCTATAGAAAAACAGAGGTCAGGTGTGGAACACATCTGTTCCTGTCAGCCTGTCCCAAGGAGAGCAGTGAGCTCACTCATGGGGCAGGACACACTGAGAAAACTGCTCCCAGCAACCAGGGGCAGCCACTCCGTGCTGCAGCCACCAAGGCTGTCCCTGCCTCACGCCCTGCTCACTAAGATACTCCATCAGATCTTCTATTTCCTAGCAAAGTGTGCTGAAAAGTACAAAAAGGTGAGCACACATTTGCTGTGTGCATTGTGGTGTGCCTCTTTCTCTGCAATGGGAGGGCCGAGCTATGGGGTCGAGGTTTCATGGCCATGCTCAGCCAGGAGAACAGGACACACAGGCATGAGGCCCTGCTGCCACCTCTGAAATGGCCACTGCTGTGCTGCTGGCAAGGGCAGGGGCAGAGGCAAAGGCAAAGCAGCCTCGTTCCCTGGAACGAGCCCTTTCTCTGAGCAGCCCCATTCCTTGGTGCAGCCCTGTTCCTTGGAACATCCCTGTTCCCTGGAGCAGCCCCATTCCCTGGAACAGCCCTCTTCCTTGGAGAAGCCCCATTGCCTGGAGCAGGCCCTTTCCCTGGAACAGCCCTTGCCACTGCTGCAGTGCAGGACAGGGGTGCCTGGCACTCCCTGAGCCCGGCTCAGCCCATGCAGACAAGGCCGCAGCAGCTGCCTGGGCCAAATGTCCCTGGGGACACCTTCCTGAGCCACAGAGGACCAGCTGTGCAGCTTCACCAGCATGGGATGGGTGTGGGATAAAAGCAGGAGTCCAGGAATTTGCCCTGCAGCTGAAGTGCAGAGGGACAGCTGGGGGAGACCTGCACTCTGCCCTGCAGCTGAAGTGCAGAGGGACAGCTGGGGGAGAGCTCCTCTCTGCTGAACACCCAGCCTACAGGAGTGACCAATGCCCAAAACACCAGAGCCACCCACACTGTGAGAGACACTTTGCAAAGCATGAAAAATTTAAAAATAAGTTTTCTGTATCTCTGGAAAAGTAATCAGGGCACTTCTGTTTATGAAACCCACTTCAGGCACGGTAATGTGAATACTTTAGTCTTGGTCTCTAGGACATGAGTGTCTCCCAGCTGTGGCATGATCAAAGGAAATGCCTCAAACAGTGCCTGAGCAAAGCACTGCTCTTGGGCTCACTGCTCCAGCTGCCTCGTAATCTACACACACCTCACCAGCAATGCTGGAGCACGATTACCCAGCATCAAAAACAGAACACAGAATGTGGTGTGCAATTGAGGAACTCAGGAAATGTCCCCACAGTGCTATCTCACAGACACCCAGACTGTGTGGTGATTATTTCGTTATTAAGGTTTTAATTAAATCCCTGCATGCACAAACACGTGCTCAGGACTGCCTGCACAGCAACAGCCAGGTATTAAGATGAATACAGGATTTTTGTTTTGAAAGCTGAAAAATCATTAACAAACACAATTAACTCCAGCAGTTGAAGGAGTTAGTTGCAACTGATTGCAAAAAGACACTAGAATTGTGTGCAGGGAAGTCCTCTCTTCTGGGACCAGGCACAGCTGCAAGAAGGCCAGCCCAGGACAGTCCCCAAGCACTGTCACTGTCCCCTGAGCCTGGGGATGGCAGGGGCAGCCCAGCAGCAGCCAGCACTCCTGGCAGCTGCACACAGCTCAGTGGTGCCACATTCGTGCCAATTCCACACCTGGCCAGCACTGCAGGGAAGAGCTGGCCTTGGATATTTATTATGATCAAACCTGAGGGTGCTGAGAAGCCATTCCTTCTCTGCTAGGGAAAGAACCCATTCTTCTCTCCTGAGAAGCCATTCTTTCCCTGCTTTCAATGAACAGGGCTCGAGTCTGAGATGCTGCCAGCTGATCAGACAGCAAGATGTGCTTTTGTGAGGGGGAATTCCTCTGGAAACACAGAGAAACTCAACCTGGAGAAATGGGCTCTTGAAGCTCAAGTGTCCTCACCACTGTGGTGCTGAAGGGCTGCCAGGAACAGCAGCTTAGGATGGTTTCTGCTTTGAAGGGAAAGCAGTATTAGTCACAACTCCTTGCAGCACCTGTGTGCCTGCCTGCCTACCAAAATCATTCCTATACTGGTTTTACCTTTATGTACTGGTTTTAGTTTAAATTTCAATGCAGAACTGTGAATTCAACAGTCCAAGTTTTGTCTTTTCCTTCTGTAGAAACTGCTGTTGTTTTTAACCTATATTCTCCTGCTTCTCTGACAGCAGAATGTGAGTTCAGACTCTGTTAACAGAATCTCAGCAGTTAAAGAAACATATTTTAAAAAAACTATTTGAAAGTGATTATTCTTACTGAACACCACATACAAACTTCTTTTTTCATACTGATTCAGTGCTGTTCTGCTCTAAGACTTCAGGCAGTATTGGACTCACACAGAACTTCAGAATTCTCCTCCCTCTAAATATAAGCAGACCAGAAAAAGAATTTCAACAACAAACTGAACTTAGTGTCCTTAATTCTGCTGTTACTGCAGTGGTGGAAGTCTTGAATTTTAGTAAATAAATTACTACATCTGTAGAAGTAAGCAAACAAAATGTGGGCTTGAGCATGAGGCTCTGGACACATGATTGACCCAGGTGTGAGAACAGAGGGTTCTTATCCAGACACCCTAAATCAGGAGTACACAGTTACTCACAAACTACAGACACTTGGAAGAAAACATTTCACTGATATTTTGAATATTCATTTGATGTTCTGTTATTGCAAGCTTCTTTATCACTATACAGACTTACAACTTTGCTTTTAAAGTATTTATATGCTCATGGCCAAAAGGGAAAGTCTAACAAGAACAAATTGTTCTCTTTGTGTATGGTGAATTGCTCTTTGGCATCACTCATCCTTCTTTGCAATTTATGACATAATAGTGTTTTACTGCAATTTTCTATTTAATTTTTTTATGCCAGAATTAATCACAGTTTGACTTTAAAACAGTTCAATTGAAAACAAACATTAATTAACCAAGTGACTTGTGACACCCAGAAAAAATAGGGATGATTCTTTTGCAAGCTATATTTAACCAATGGTCAAAACCCACAGTTTCCTGCAGTCACCTATTTTTCTTACTAGAAAGAATCTGAAAAGTCCTTTGATGTCTCTTTCTGAGATGGTGGTAAAATGCAGTGGCCCATGTAATAAAAAGCTGAAAGACATCAGTAGCCTATTTTCCTTGAAAGATGAGATAACACCTAAAATCTGACTGCCTATTGATGATGGAGCTGGGGCCCTGGCTGGCAGTGTCACGAGACATTTCTCTGTAGTGCCTTTTATGCAGTGACCTGTTAGCCTTGGCCTATTTCCTTACAGAACAATGCCCAGTTAAAGCCCTCAAACCTGGCATTTCATTAAGAGGTGGCCATATAGATTGATCTATCAGTCTAGAAAATTTAGACTGCACTTGATACATGTTCTTGTTCTGGTATCTATGCAAAAATGGAGTTTGACATGGGTTGCTAGTCAAGGATCATTACCAACAATAACCTCCCAGATAAAACAGATTCTCACTCACTGACATACATTTGGAGCATTTGCATTGAATTGAATTTCCCCAACTTCAGACCTAAGAGCTTCTTAGAAGTTTTTAATTGAAATGACTAAAGTCACTATAGACTTACTGAACCAAAGAGATAATAAGCTACACCCCATTAGAACTATTCCACAGTTTGAAACAAGATCTTACAAACTGTATACACCCTTCCACTCTTAAGTACTTCCAGCACAATCCAAACACTGCCTTTTTTGCTTTTTTAACCTTTTGTTTTGTACCTAATGCCTTAAAATTCCCACTCCTCCCCAGGAGCTAATTCTCCAGGATGCTGTGCAGAAGTGCATGCAGAGCCTGTGCTGATTTTTGCAGACCCTCTCAGCTCAACCCCGAGCCCTGCATGGAGCAGGAGGAGTTGTTGTTCAAAGCAGTATTGGTACAACAGAAAAACCACTGAACTGTGGTGTCCCCAGTGCTCCTGGCTTTTGGTGGCTGTGGATCATCCTGCCAGGCACAGCCACAGACAGCTCCTCAGCTGCCTTTTGGTGGAGCTAATTTCAGCAGTGCTGACTTCCCACATATTTATGAGCAACTGCATGGGCTCTGCTTGCCACTGAACCTGCCCAGAAGGCACGATGACAAAATTAGTTTTCTATCCACCACAGTTTTTATTTATGATTCGCCGAGTTTTGGAACAGCTTTCCATAACTCATCTCAAGAAAATGCCTCACAGAAGTCAGCATATGTTTTTATTTCTACACCACCATGCAGGTAGAAGCTTGTGATTCTGCTTTGTTCCTTCATCCATGACATCAAGGTTTTTAAGGTCAGGAGTAAATCTTCTCACACAGCCAGGTGAAACTACCAGCATTGCCCTCCACACCTTTCATGATAATGCCCACATTTCATTTCCTTATCCACACCAGAGCCTCAAACTCTCCAGGAAGCTGAAAGCAATTTCACTGGCCAGAAGACACTGACCAGAGTTTTGTAAAACTGTCATCATTTTAGGTCTTCTCAAATACACCTGAGTTTTCACTGTTTCTCCACCTTCTCTCTCAAAATATACACTGCAATATTCAGGCCTATGTTTAGAGGTGAATTGCCAAAACTCCACATTACAAGAGTTGCTGAAAGCCTCCTGTCCTGGTTTTGGAAACTCAACGGGTTTTAATATTTCAAATAAGATTCCATTTGTATTTGGAGTATTTAGCAGTCCCAAAAAGAGGACACTAAATTACAATAATTTACTTGCCCACCCCTGTATCTATTTATGAGCTGGGCTAAACTCACCTGAAAACAATGAGGTGAGGCAGAATTTAAGGCTTGATAACTCTACAGAAGCTGCATACAGGGCAGCACAGTGCAAACTTCCTGAATAGGCAGAAAAATTGTGTATTTGAGGAAAAAGCCAATTCCTTGTAGCAGCCTGGTCCTTAATTTTGACTGTTCTTGATGTGACGACCTGAAAAGTTCACCTAGGACAGAAGACTGGTGTTTTAGTGGTTTGGTGTTTCAGACTTTAGTGTTTTAGCATGGTAGCAGTAAGGCTACAGATTAGAAAACAAATAAATTGGTTGGAAATGAGAGAGAGGTGTAGTCATGAAAGGAAATGATGCAGAAATAAAAGTTTGGTTCTGATAAGAAGCCGAGAGAAGAAAAACATTCCTTCTGCAGTATTGATTTTCTGAAGCACTGCAGTGCTCTGCTGGAATTCAGAGTGTGAGTGCCTGTGGGACAGGACACACACAGGCAGTGGTACAGGAGCTGGGCATGTGCTTCTTAAGGCACCTGCAACTATTGAGCTGCATTTTGACTCAACAGAGCTCATTTTAACTGAGACTCATTAAGGCCAAATTTTCCTTAAAATGTTAGTGCTGGCAATCCCTGCCAAACACGCTGATGGTACACAGAGCAGCCAAGTGCTCTGTGATCCTCTGCAGAGGCTCTTCCCTCTCCTGCATCATAAGGACATCATTAGACACAAGGCACAGGATTAAATGGACAATTGGTCTGACCCATTCCACAGCTGCTGCAGGTCTGCAAGGCACAACACTTTTGTATTAACCACAGCTATCACAAACAGGAGCTGTTGAGCTAGTGATGAATGCAGGGAAATGCATATCTGCTATGGAGCAAGAAATTTTCCTATATTTATACACAAATACTTCTGGTGTTAGGTTCCCAGAGAAATAAGCAGTTTTCATTGCCAACAGACTGGCAAAAACTATCTCCCACTAAAGTTACAAGAAATAGGGGTAACACAATCAGGGAAATAGTTTCCCTTAATATCCCCATTTCCCTTCTGTGGTAGCCAGAAGTGTACAGAAAAATCAGCACTCTTACCAAAGGCTCCCTCTGCTTCTTCAAGCACTGCATGTGCCTGTGAGCTCCACTGAGGGCAGGCAGTGCCCAGAGACAGCCCAGCAGCTGAGCTGAGGGAGCCAGGCCCTTGGGGGCTGCTCTTGGGATCTCCTCTACACTGGAGAGAGCCAAACAAACCACCCAACCATCCAGATCCCACTTGGGAGAAATTAAAGAGTAACTTCAAGACAACAGCAGGAGTAATTCATAACAAGCTCCAAAAGGAAACACTGCTCTAGCCGGTGTCAATGGAGAACAGAAATGTATCCTGAATGCTTAAAATGAGTAATTCATTCTATACAGATTATACAGTTCAAATTCTTTCCATTGGTTTGCATTTAAATAACCCAGTAACTTTCCTCTTTTAAGACCTGCAGCTGGTCTCTAGCTTGTATTACCCTCACATAAACAGATTTCTGCTTTGGTATCGGTGGGATGATCTCTCCCTGCCAAACATCTTATTAAGACACTTAAACCATGTAACTATGAATTTGTTTTAATTTCCAGAATTTTCTGCAGTTCCATGATCTAAAATTAACTTAACAAAACAAAGAACAATTAATTAATTCCTTTAAAGTTAAATAACAAGAGAGACAAAATTCTTTGCAATGAAATTTGGTGGAAAATGACTTCTAAACTAAAATAAAGAAAAATAAGTAACTGCATGAGTGGTAGTTCAAGGGGTAAATAAGCAGCCAGTCCTACACTTCCTTCTTCTGTACTATTATGTGAGCAATTCCAGAGCATATCCATACACATAAGTAGCAAAAGCAGAACTCAAACTGCCCAGAGCACAAGGCAATGAAAAACACTGGGAGCTGGTTTCAGCTACTGAGCTTTGAAGCAAGTTTGGGGCATTTTCTCAGGTTTTTCATTATAAGTAGAACTAAAAAGTCATATTGCAGAAAAGCAGGCAAGCTAGATACAGTCACACAATTCCATAGGAATGTTATGAAAATACTAACAATGAGTCCCACTGGACCAAACCACAGATTTCACATGCTGTAATTGATACAAGTTGCAAATATTTGCAACCCAGAAATAAAGACGATGACCCTGTGGTTCTCACTTCACTGTTAGTAGAGTATTTTTTACTTGATCAGGATTAGGAACAAGCTGCCAATGTAGTTGTAATTATCACTCCATCAGAATTACTAAACTTAAGCAGATGCAAGTGCAGATTAGGGATTTTTTTTTTAAATAACCCTATCCTGTCCATACTTAAAAAGCCAGAGCTAAGTGCATTAGCAGAATGCATGATGACACACGAGAAATGGCTGTACTGAGAGCATGTGCCTGGAAAAAAATGAGAGCCCGTGATTTCAAAAAAGAAGGGATCACCTTTTTGCTGTAAACAAACAGCAGCATTTTGGGACTGACCCACAAATACAGAGACCCTCCAAACATTCCCAATGACTGCTATTTGCTAGATGTTAGTTAACTAAAGACTCTGCTGTGCTCCCTTACTCTAGGTGTAAGGGAGGCCAAGCTTTGCAGAATAAAGCAGCAAGGGGTTATTTGACAAAACTGTGGACATGGGATATTCTTCAGTACCCTCTGTACATGTGAAATCTCCAGCTCCTTGGTGTGAGACGGATTCAGATTAGCAGGTCAATTAAAAAAATTATAAAGCAGTAAACTCTTTCTAATTCTATCAGTTTGATTAATTTTATCCATAGAATCACAGAATGGGTGAGGCTGGAAAAGAGCTGTAAGATCACCAAGCCCAGCCATGAGCTCAGCACCACGCTGTGCACTACTAACCCATGAGCCCAGGTGCTACATTGACACATCTCCTGAACACCAGCATGGCAACACAACAACAGGTGTAGAAAACAATGTCCATGAGGGAGCTCCCTTTGGAAGTCAGAGCCTCTTCCTGCTCACACAGGGATGCCTGCTCCTGATGCCTCAGGTCTTAGCTTTTATATTTTCAGATTCTGTGCTGCTTTAGTGTGCAGCTTTGTATTCGGGGATGCTGAGCTCTCTGCACAGAGCAGGGAGACAAAACAATTCCCTCTCTAGCTGGGCACCAAGGACAGCTGATCCAGATCTCAAGCCCAAGAGCACAAACAACAGTAGACCAAAGAGAGGAAACAAGAAGGATTGGACTTCATCAGCTAAAGCTGTAACTGGACAATTAGCTCCAATACACTAATGGATCAGAACTCATAAAAGTGAGAGACCCCGTGACCGCTCATCCATTTTGTGGCCATTTTGGGTTGTGCTGTCTCTATTGAGACCTCTTAATAAATCCCTGCTTTATTGTTGAGCTCTGTGCAGTCTCTGTTGCAGGTGAGCCTTCCCCAGGCATCCCTCCCAGGCTGAGGGCAGTGCTTGGGCTCCTTGCTCATGAGCACAGCTCCTGCTGCAGCCCAGCCCAGCTCGTGCTGGCTCACACAGAGCCCTCTGCTGAGCACGGCGCTGCTCTGCCAAACTGCTCTTCTTTCCAGCTAATAAAATTGCCTCCCAGCTGATAACAGCCTAGCAATATAAAGTGCTTGGTTGTTAGCTGCTGTTGTGACAAATAATACCATTCTGCTGACAACCCCATTTTTTCCAATACAAACCTCCTTGAACTGTTTATTATTGACATATGGGACTGCTCTACCATTATCTAATTTTAAAAAACACATAGTAAACAGCAATAGTGAGCCTGACAGCATTCTTACTGCTTTAGCAAAGCTAAATCAAAATCCAAAGCAACTTCCTTTTATTGCCAGCACAGTCCTGTCAGGCTCTCTTAAGTAAAAAGGAAACACCTACACAGGACTACTGTAAGATTCATTTCCTGGCAGAGGCTACTTTGTGTTTTCTTCCCGCTACAGCCCACACTGCTAAAAACCTTCTCAAAACCAGTACCAGATATGTCTGGGCATTTCTTTGTGCCACCACTGCTGAGTTTTAAACTGTTAGGGACCTATATAAATCGACAGCACAGTTCAAGCATTAGTTTATGCATCAGTAAAGCTGCACCGAGGTGGGGAGTGAGTAACAATTACTGCCTCTCAAAAAGATACAAAGTCAGCTGGTGCTGCAAATTAAGACTCCGTTTTGCAAAGTATCTATTGAAATCATGTATAAAGAACTAGCACTAAATATTTATTCCTGCCCCAAATGCTGTTTGCTCATGCAAAAACACGTGTGGGTGCACTGAGCCTTTCTTCATATAAATTTCTAATTCTCACTCACTAATGAATCAATCTTATATAGAAATCTAGAGCAGTGTTAGATACAGCTTCAATATTCACTAAAAAGACCTGTAATACACCCTTCATTGTGTTTAGCAATATTTTAAAGATTTTTTCATCTGTAACTTAAAGATTTCAAAGAAATTCAAATAATATTTGGATTTCTTCAAGGGCACTGAACAGGCTGGAGCAGAATAGGTTAGTACAGTTTTGTCTGTCCTCTGGGGAACAAGCAAGAACCACTGAAAGGAGGTTACTCAAATAAATTGCATTTCCACAGTACAAAAACACCCAGGCACAGCTTGTTTCTGCCCTAGATAATGAGGTGACACAGTACAGCAGTTAGTGCTTTTGTCCACTTCGAGAATTAATCCACATTACACAGACACAAAAGAAGATATTTGACCTCACTTGTCCCCAAAGCAGTCTAATTTGCCTAGATATTAAAGTGCTAGTGATGTGTATTTAATGAGAATTCTTTTTGCATGTTTATTATCCAGTGACATTTAGGAGGTCAGCCTGATAATTCAGTTATGGCCTCTGTCTTGCTACTTTATTTAATGTAAAGGAAAATGTGACGTGACCCAGGTTGCATTTAACTACAAGGAACATCAGAACTGAGCTCATACATGGTCTCATAAAAAGCACGGGAGAAGTGGAGTAGACCCAGACATTACTGAGTGGGAAAGGCAGGGAGCCTGGGCTGACAGCCTCACAGACTTTCCTTCCTTGCTATTCCATGTAATGTTCATCTATCAAACATGAACGAGCTCCACAGGCTTGGCTCCAACTAGCAGAGAGTCATTAAAGCCCTGACAAAGGCAGGAGAGCCCTGAACTCAAACCCTTACCCCAGAGCTAGTCCAAACCCAAGCACAGAGTGCCCTGACCAGCCACAGCTCTGCCCCAATAAAACCCTGTGCTCCTCTGTGCTGTCTGAGCTGCACAGACAGGTTTCTTGCTTGCCAGTGCCCCACAGAGATCTGAGTGTCCACACTCTCCATGTGCCTGCAGCTGGGCTGGCTGTGCCTGCCCTGCTCTGCCCAGCACCACGGGGCTGCAGGGCTGGCACTGCTGCTGCTGCTGCTGCTTGATCCTGGCCGAGCAGCCCAGGAGCACAGCTCCTCCTGCCTCACACATGAAAGGCTGTGAGGAGGGCAGGGACAGGCATGGAGGGAAGGTTTGTGTTCTTCCTTGCCATGACCACCTCATCTGTGCATAGCACATGAGCCCGTGTTCCTCCTAGAGCCTCTTGTTTCACACTCCCATCTTTGTTTATTTTATTTAAAGCTTTCACTCCTGAGCTTTGAGGCTGGAGATCAAACAAATAAAAGGGAATTTGGAAGCTGCAGTGTCTGATCTACATTCTGCTCAGAAGTTAAACTAAAAATTGCCCCCAAGCCAATACACTGGCACTCATTTTGGAGACCATTTGGTAGGATATAATACAGTCAATTTCCCTCCCAGGAGGTCAGGATGAAGATCCTTGTTTATTACTGCACCAACAGATGACAAAGTTAGTCTCATGACTAAGGCACTGGACTTTAATTTAGAAGATCTGAAATCAAGTTTTCATATTTAATTTCACAGCTGTCACACGACTCAACAAGGTCAGTTATTGTTCTGGTGTCACTTATCTGTCTCTAATACTTGGACTACAAACTGCCTGAGACAGAGATACCGTGTGATCACTCAGTGATGCTCCTGCATCCCCCCTGCTCTGCCCAGTAAAACCAGAGCACTTCCAAACAATAACAACTGTGCACACTTTCACTTGCTCACCCCATTTTTCTCCTACAGTGTAAGGTTCCATTGGTGTACAAGCATATAAACTAAAAGCTCAATATTATTTCATTTAGAACCACAGGGATGACTGCTTCTCTGATAGGGTTAAAAATGTTCTTGCCAGCAGATCTTTGTCTCCTCACAGCCCAAATCCCATTTTCCAGGCTTCCATTAGACCACAGCACCAAGTTTTTATCTGGTTGTTTAAACATCACAGATAAAATTCTGTTTAAGTAGCTAATATTTGTGGCATATTGGTCAATTTTCCAGTTAGACTGGATGTATTGCCTTATATACCATGATGCTGACACAGACTTCAGGCAAATACCATTTATGATGATGTTCAAAACAATGGATTTTTGATTTATACCCGGTTTGTCAGATGAGACTCTATGCTCTTTAAATAATCTCAGTAACAGATACATTTATTGTAATAAATTCATGTTTCAGTTCACTTAGAAGATGTAAAGAATCACACTTTTCCATGGTGCATGGCTGGGGCAGCAGCTGAAGTCAACAAGAGCCCTGCAGGCACATCCCAATGGAGCATTTGATCTCTAATCATGTTTATTGGAATCCAAGTACACAGAGGCCCCCTCTTACCACACTGAAAGTATTGGGAAGAT
>WBNQ01073937.1:0-12537 GCA_013401375.1 Spizella passerina
GGTTTGTTGTTTTTTTTTTTTCAGGTAAAGGAAAATTAGGAGAGACTCATTACATAACCTCTGAGTGTTTTCTCCATTACAGATAATTTTGTCTTTAAAATGCATCAGGAATTAATTAAAGCCTAGAAAATAAACAACTTTGGCATGGGGCAGAGGGACTAGCCTTATCATTTAGATTTTTAAAAACCCCAAACAACAGAGCAGAGGCAAATCATGTATGGTATTGCTGCATATTATGGAACAGCAGAAACACTTCAAGGTCCTGCTGAGCTGGGTAACACCAGTGAGAGGAACACCAGGCAGGAGCCCTGAGACCCAGCAGGATCAGCCTGATCAGTCAAAGCAAAACTCTGGCACTGCTTTCCTCCCCTCTGGGAAGGGAAAAAGCTGTGTTATCACATTTACCAATGTGAATGCAAACCATCAATCCTCATGCTGCAAATGCTCTCAGGGATTGGTGGTGACCCCTGTTCTGACAGCTATTTATCCTCCAGAGCTGTCTCATACTGCTGAAAAAATAAAGTAAAATGTGAAGCAATGGGAAAACAAGTCTGCAAAGTTTTTGGACTCTTGCAGAGATGTCACAGACATCTTTTATGAAAAATCCTTTCCTTAGGATTTTTCCTCCTGAGAAGCTGGGGGGCCTCAGGAATAAAATGTAAACAATGGTTATCTGCTGCTGTGGGATGCAACAGGTGGATCTTTGATTGGCTCATGTTGGTTGTTTCTAATTAATGGCCAATCACAGTCAGCTGGCTCAGACTCTCTGTCTGACCCACAAGCCCTTGTTATCATTNAGTGCTGCATTGAACCACCTCAGGTCCTGTGCACTGTTAGGTCAGATCATTTGTTTTTGTTTCCCCGTGCCTTGAGGGATGTTCAGAGTTTGTGTAATTTCTTCACCTACCTCAGACACCACTGTTGCCAGCATTTTTTGGAAATAAGCATGCTGAGCAACTTCCAACTGGCTTTCATCTGAGAAATGAGAGTCTTGTGCTCCCTTTATTCCTCTCTGTATACCTCAGTGGTTCTTCTGAGACCAAAAGCTAAATATTTGTCTCATTTTGGTGACAAAGTAGCTGTATTTATTTCCATCCTGCCCTCACCATGTGACAGAGCCACTTCTTCACTTTCCTGATGCCAAAAGTATTTAATATTGGGGGTTTTCTGGGTTTTGGTTGGTTGGTTTGTTGTTTGTTTGGGGTTTTTTACTAGTTTTATTAATATCTATTTTTAATAACACTATTTTATTAATATTATTTATTAAAATATTTATTAAAGATAGTTTGCAATATCTATCTCACCTTGGTTCTTGGCCATTTGGCTGTTATCCTCTCCTGCTGACTTGAGCCTTTTCCTAAATGCCTTTCCCCATTTACTGAGATCCAAACTCCCCATTGTCATGAAATAAAAGATGCGAAAATTTTCAAAGCCCACTCTTCAACTGAGCTTTGGAGCACACCACGACAGCCAGCTTCACAAAGATCTGCCCTTTAAAACCAAAAGCATTGTTGATAAGCCTATTTATCCTTTCAGTCAGTTTGATGAAATCACTTGATCCAAAGTTAATTTCTTAAACTAATGTATTATAATATTCTTATTTTTCACCAAATCAAAATTTCAATGTGCCCACACCATTTTTTCAGTAGCTGTGTGGGAAATTATAAATTGATTTTCACTTCCCAGAATATCTGGATCCTACTCCAATTACCAACATGTACCTTAATCTGTCAGATTATAAACAGCTCTCAGTAGTATTAATCCATAAAATCCTAGAGAGACAATTGGCTTCATCCAGGTCTAAACCTGGGGATATTTCTTCCTTGGAATTTATCCAGCAAAGCCCCAGAATTTATTCTAACACTTCCCTGCAGCCCTAGGGTGATATGGCTTAATCTGAAACTGAATTGTTTGCCCCTTTTCTCTACAACTACTTTTTATTGAGAGTTCCCTATGTTTTACATATTGGATTTAAGGCCCTCTAGTTGTATTTCTTATCATATTAATACATTATAATGATCCAGAACTTCTCTGAGAGGAAATCATACAAACAACAGAGATCAGTGTGGAATTGCACACTCACACTCAGTGTGTGTACAATTCACTCACAGAATTATTGGAAGAAAGTCTCTCTGTCAGATTATTTTTCATTCTGGGCATCCCACAGTTTTTACATCTGGATACATCTGAAGTCACAGAGCTCTGAAGGGACTGCACTGAAATTTGAGGATTGAAACCAAACTTGGTGGAAAGGATAACCTGCAGTGTGTCTTGGGAACCCATCTGTTTCTGGCTGCTCCTCACTCCTCTCACCATGCACCCAGCACTCTGTGTGCCCGATATTTGCCTCAATGAAAGGCAAGAGCATCACTCAGTGCCTGAAAATCTGAGTTTGGACCTGGACATGATTCCTACGTGGCACAAATCTGCTTTTCCTTGAGCTGAACTGAGTCTCAACCCCCACAGAGTCGTGCTGATCTGAACAGAGCCCTGAATGAGTAAGCCACTTTTCAGAGTAAAGGGAAATAAGGACACAGAGGGGATGATTTAGGTTAGAAGGGACCTTAAAGATCATTTCATTCCATCCCCCCTGCCATGGGCAGGGACACCTCCACTAGACCAGGCTGCTCAAATCTGTTTTGTTCACACAACAGTGCTTCATCCCTTCCAGCTATGGAAATAATCTGATTTCAGGAGGCTGAAGCAGCACAAATAAAATGTTACTGAATGGAGGAAAAAATGCACCATGCTCCATGAAAAAAATCCCCCAAACTGTCAAAAAAGAAGCATTGATTTCAAGACTACACAAGGCAGCATCTAATGACCAAAAATGCCATCAAACACTCTGCTAAACAAGATTTTAGATTACTGTTCTTGCCTAATAAGAGTCATAAATCACTGAACCTTAGCAGAACAAACAAAAATATCTCCCATTCTGGAGACAAACTCCAGCAAATATTGTAATGGAAATACTGTGAGCAGTTGAAATATTTTCCTTAGAAAATGTGTTCTTTCCTCACCGGGCAGAAATCACAGTGAAAATATGCAGGAAAATCAGTGGTGACCCTGTGAGCCTTGACTTTGTGGTGGTCACAGTGCTGTTCACAACTCAACAGCCCCAGTTAAAGCACCACTGAATTGCAAGAAGAGGGAAAAAAAAAGAAGACAGGGGATAAAAATGACCTTTGAATGCTGCTGGGGATGATGTAAATGTGTCAGGGCGGGATGCTCTGAGTGCAGGGACAGGAGTGGCTGCTGCCCTTGCTCAGGGCACAGGGCTGACAGAGCCCCCACAGCCCTGGAAGGGGCAGCAGCCCTGACTCAGCTGCCAGGAGCAGGCAGGGCAGGGGATGGCTCCTTATCTCATCTCTGTGTTTGATTCCACATCCCCTGTGTGTGACACCTCCTCTCTCCAGCTGGCTCTGTCACGCTGAACTCCGGCTCTTTCATTTCTATTCATACAGCAATTGCTTCAAAGCTCTCCCCAGCTTTGCCCCTTTTTTCTCTGATTTTTCTGTTCTCCTCACATCTTTCCTGCAGAGCCATGAGCAGCCCAACATGAACCTTCCCGCGATGGCACATTGTGTGTCTGCAGAATGGCAAAACATCCCACTTCACTCCCTCATTTCTTTCCTGCTGCTTTTTAATTATCCATTTACCTTTTTGACAGCTGCCGTGGGGTTAGCTGAGACTTTCTTGAGCACCAAGATGGTTTCCTTCAGTGGCAATTCTTGATGTGCATGTAGAGTTATGTGCACTAAATTAAGTCAAGTCTATTCCTTTGCAGTTGATCACACTGCCATCCATTATTTTATTCCCAAGCTATTCAGCACCCTGAGATCTTTCTGTAACTCTTTACAATTAGTTTTCCTTTTGATTACTCCAAGTCACTGAAAGTTTTGGGTAAGTTTTGTCAACTCCAATATTTTTTCAGGTCACTTCTGAGTGAGTGCATGGAGCTGCCATGTGGCCACCACACGTCCCTGAGCGACCCTGGGTGAAACTGCCCTCAGTTTCTTGTCTTTAAACTGGTTGCTAGTCCACAAGACAACCTTCACCCNTGACCCTGGGTGGTGACACTGTCCAGTTCCTGCCCTCAGTTTCTTGTCTATAAACTGGTTGGTAGTCCACAAGACAACCTTCACCCTAATGAAAACTTAGTTTATTTAAGGAAGAGACTTTACCAGAAGCTTTGAGGTATCCAAGTACATGAAGTTTACTGCATCAACTTCATCTACGTGCATGCTGATCCTCAAAAAACTCCTTAACAACAGATTGATGAGCTGTGGTTTCCAAGCTGTGCTGACTCTTCTCCATTATTTTGTATTTCTCCATATGCCCACTAATTTTCATTTTCATAATTCTTCTCACAAATTAAAAAAAATAATTCTCTAAAATGAAAATCAAGGTTATGTCTATGAAGTTGTCTGAGTTCTTCTAGAGACCTTTTCAGGAGTGGGCATCACGTGTCCCCCTTCCTCTGACCTTGAGGCTAATTTAAGCAAAGCCAATTTCAGCAGTAGGTTATTCACCACAGTTAATAGTTTGGCAATTTCATATCAGAGCTGCTCTGAAGCTCCTGCATGAGTGCCATCTGGTCCTGTTGATCTGTTGTTATCTGTTTTAGTAGTTTGTTTTTAAAAGGCTTTTAATGTCATTTCAGTTTGAGACCTTCCATCAGACTTGCCCAATTAAAGTTTTCAGTGTGGCAACTCCATTGACCTCCTAAATGGGAACAAACACCAGGACAAATAACCCATTTGGCATTCCTGCTACTGCTCTGCCTTCCTTTCACACTTTGATCATTTACCAGCTATACTGAGTTTCTGACTGTGACCTTCTGTTTCTGACATGTTTGAAAATTTTCTTATTATTACTTAAATGCATTTAGTGTGCTGCTAGCAAGAACCTTTTCATTCCCCATTGCTTTTTTTATGCTTTTACATTTCCTTTCCCAGAACATGTATTCTCTTCTATTTTAGTCATTTGTACCTTCCCCTCTATTTTGTAAAGTAACTCTTTTCCTGTGGTTTCTTTCACTTTGCTTTTAACTTTGAAAGTACTTTTTGAACACAAAGTACTTCCCTACTCTGAACTCCCAATGTCAGTAAGTGTGTCTATGGCACCTGCATGCAATTTATTTTTTTTAACTGTGCTGTTGATCTCTAAAATGTTTTCTCATTTCTACATTTTTGTCATTTCTGGGGTCTTTGTGGGATTTTTTGTTTCCTATGGGCGTGCTGTATTTTGAGAGTGCTGTGGTCACCCTGCTCAGATGTTTGGCTGACACTTGCCCAAAGCAATTCTCTGCTCATGGCTCAGTGAGAACCAGGCACTGCTTTATCTCAGCTGTGTTCCCTGCTCAGGTGCTGCAAAAAGCACTTTTTATGGCATCTGCCAATACAATCTCTGCCTCATCCTTCCTCATAACCTTCACCCACTCTGCAGGGCATCACTGAGACCTCCAATCTCCTTTGCTTTCTGCCATTTCTCACTTTCTCATTGCCCTTGCCATTTCTCAGCCAAGGTCACCAGCCTGGTCAGGGGGCTGAGAGATCCCTCTGTCCTCCTTTTTGGGCACAGAATTTCAGACCACAGGGATCCTTCGTCACCTGTGTGCCACAGATGACTTATTTACCTGGTTTGATGCCAAGCCTTTTTTAAACACAGAGTAGCACAACATAATCTGCAATTTCTTTATCAGTTTCAGCCTACAACTGTGCTATCCCAAGGCTCAGCTTGTTTCCTAAGTTTCTGGTATGTCCATTGCATCAACAACTTAATTTAAAAGTCCATTCTTTTTAATTTTGAGCCTCTAGCCATTTAAATTTTGTACTCCCAGCTTTATGGAAAGCTGGCATTTATTTGTTCTCGGCTTTGATAATCAATATTTGAGTTTTTTAAATTAATGATTGCTCCTTGCTGTGGCCTTCACTAAATTAATCAGCTTCAGCCCCATCTTTTTTAGTTGCTGCTGGTTTTTTATGGTTTTTTTTTGGTTTTTTTTTTTTTGGAAATAAGGATGTTAATGAGCATTGTATATTGTCAGGAAAGATCTTCAAGTAAATCGAGAGAGCTACAGGATGTTTGGTCATTGATATCTAAAAGAAACTGGGGACCATTCTGCCAGTGCCTGGCTCCTGCAGTGTGAGCTGTTACACTTTTGTGCTGTTACTTATTAATTAAGTTAATTATTAATTAAGTTACTTATTAATTAAGTAGCACAGAACTAAGCAAAATCAGTCATGTCAAGAAGCAAACCAAGCAAAGCCAGGATGCAGCTCATGCTTTATCCCTAAAATGAGCTGCTAATGAAAACCTGCTCACAAAGTAGAGCTGCACCCCTGAGGTCTGTGCTCCCAGCAACAGAGCCTTGGAAAGCTGGCAGGTGCACGACAGGGACACGAGCAGAGCTGGAGAGCTGATGGTTGGACAGGTCATCATGCTAAACAGGAGCCAGAGTGCTTGCTCAATCAGAAAATCTCTCTGGAGTTGGGTCACTGAAAAATAAAAAGGATTAAACGTCCAAGGAACCCCACTTAACACCAGAGACATGATCACACAGCACTTGCTATCCTGCCAGAACTCATTGCCCCAAGGTAAAAACATATTATTTACCCTTAGACAGCAAAGCCTATAGATTCTAACAGATTACTCTCACTCCAGCAGCAGGAACTTGCTTTGTGCACCATCTGTCGCCTCTTGCCCGTGTGTCAGCCTGCTCACGCCGTCCCCACCAATTATTCACCTTCCCTGTCAACACCACAGCAGTGACCCTCCCCCTGACCCAGAGCCCACCACAATGGGGGCTGAATAAACACCAGATCATAATGACAGCCTCCCCCTTCTCCTCCCCCAGCCAAGTTTGCAAACTGTGAAGAATTGAGGCGTTTTTTACGGGTCAGCACACTGCATGTAACACCCTGTAAATCATGCAGCTCCTCAGCTGGCCTTGACCAAGCTCAGCCTGGGATGCAGAGGGCCCTGAGCAACTCAGCGAGAGCTCAGGGTGGTTGAACCACACGAGTGATGTGGTTGTTGTGCTCAGGAGGAGCAGCAGCAGCTCAGAGCTGGCCCTGCTGTGGTCACAGCTCACCCAGCTGAGAGCACAACGTGCCCCATGGTCACACACAGGATGAGAGAAGGCCACCAAATACATCTATGTCTTGGTTTGGAAAGACAGGAGTCTGCTAAGGAAGGCAGGAGGCTTCCCTGAAATGGAGAATGTAAACCCTCCCCACCCCTCCGAATTGCTATAAATTTTAAATTAAGGGGCTCTCAGGCAAAAATATGGGAGCAGGAAATAACAGTTCTTTAATAGGGAAGAAAAATAAAGGATAAAATAAACAATGCAGCACACTAGAACAACACTGACAGAGTCAGAACCCAACCTGACACCCTGTGGGTCAGGGTGTTGGNGGTAATAGAAAACACCTTGCATTGCAATCTTCAATAATCTGAAAATCATCCCTGAAGTCCAGTTATCTGCTCATTGTCCAGTCCATTTTTGGCTAAAGAGACTTTGCAGAACACATTTGCGTGTGTTTCCTGGGCATGGTTCCTTATTGTGAGGAGAGTTATGGGAAAAAAAAAAAACATGAAGGGGTGGATGTGTGTTTATAAACTACTGAGATTAGGTAATGTCTACCAACAAGTATAATGACTCATAAAATTTCATTAAAAATCTCAGAAGTTGGCAATAAAGCAGTTTTTTATGGAGACAGAGGAGTTGAACCTGCACCTTAACACTTTTTTCACTCTCCAGTGTGACAGTGTTCACAGAAAAGAAAGAATGAGAACAAAGGTTTATGTCTCGGACAGAGAGTCTGAGCCAGCTGACTGTGATTGGCCATTAATTAGAAACAACCACATGAGACCAATCACAGATGCACCTGTTGCATTCCACAGCAGCAGATAATCATTGTTTACATTTTGTTCCTGAGGCCTTACAGCTTCTCAGGAGAAAAAATCTTAACGAAATTTTTTTTCGGAAAATATCATAGCTACACTCCAGTAATGAAATGATTCCTCCTTCAGGTCCAGACCCTTGTGTGACCTCCACAGCTCTGAAATTACTGATGTTTTTAGAGTAAAAAAATACAGGGGAGAAAGAGGGAAGAAGGGGGGGAAATAAAGGAGCTGACCTTGTCTCATCCCACCCATCCCAAAACAGAAATAGCTCAGTGCAGAAAATCCACTCCCTGGGAGGATTCCAGCTCATGGATGTGTCTGACCACAGCCCAGCCATGGCTTTGGGTGTGGAGGGACTTTGCCAGCACAGAACAAATCTGCTGAGGGACCTCCTGGAGACCACAGCAAGCAGGGCTTGCTCCAGGCTTTAGAGCTGCCCTCTCTCCTGTGGTGAAATTTCAGCCCCAGAGAGGGGCTTGGTCCAGCTCTGGTGCTGAGGGGGATGTTTAATTGTAGGAAGATTTTTAATTTCCCTCCCCAAGCCACCATCCTCCCAAGTGCCTTGTAAAGAGACTCCTCCACATCTTCATTTTTATGGCCAGACGTAAGTACAGATAATTTAGAGTCTTCAAGTTATTATTTCTCATTAGTTTTTAATTCAGGAGAAAAAGCTCATACAGTCTGTTAAATGCTTTACTCACTGCCTTGCTGAGACTCTCATCTGATTTACTGATGGCTTGTGAAGACTTTGTCATTGATTTTTCTTTGGCCTTTCACTGTATTACTCTAATACAGGAGTGAAAAGATTAACAGGGATTGGTGGGTGGCAGGATGAATGTGCTGGCAGAGGAAAGAGAAGAAGACAAAGCAGTTCTGGGGCCACCAAGGGATGTGTCTGAGGCACCTCATGGCTCTTATCATGTACTTTTGAGAGCCCATCAATGAGAGGTGGGAGGCACCATGAACACAAAAAATCCTGTGAGTAACAAAAAGGGAACGAGAGAAGTCAAAGCTTCACTTCACTGAAATGAATGATAAAAGCCTGGAAAAAATGTTACAACCCTTTGAGGAAATAAAATCAGAAAATTAAATAAAAATACATGATTAAACAAAAATACACACTAAAATGTATAAATATATTTAATTCTCATAGCTTTGCATCATAGCTGTGGTTGTGAGGGGAGCATGAACCATTGAAATCACCCCAAGTGATGGAGTCACCAACAAAGGAAGAGGCAAGGGAGGGACCCATTTGGGTCAGGAAGACAAACCTGAAGCAATTAAAATAGATACTTCCTCCATCTGGAATAGGCTGCTGATCCACACCAATAAGTCAGGAAATCAGGGAAAAGGAGGAGAAAGAGATTTTTAGATGGAGGTAGAGAAAAGCAAGGCAGTGCACTGCAATTATTGAACTCTCTGACCAAATAATATTGTTTTCCCAGACTAATTAGTATTCTGTGCATCACAAGTAGCACTGAAAAAGAAACCCCAACTCTGACTTGCCCTCCACTTCAAGCTCTGGCTATTTATAGCCTCTCCATTTTCCAGAGTGCACCAATTACAGCAGCTCTGCCACAGCCTCTGAGTCTCAGCAGAGCTGAGAGGGGCAGCTGGCCAGAACACAGAGCACACAATCCTGCAGCCTTTGCCCTGCCTGCCCCTTAGTGGGGGGCATATTTCACCCCAAGGCTTTCCTGAGATAAAGGATGCTTTGTCCAAAGCCTGCAATGCAAACAGAGACCTGTTCCCTTGGCTTGGCTCAGACTCTGCTCTCCAGTTCTTGCTCTCCATGGCTGAGCCCATCTGAAGGCTGCCAGGAGCAGCTGATGGGGAGCCAGGCCAGGGCAGCTGCTCCAGAAATCTCCTTTTTCTACCCTTTTCCCTCCTCACTTCCTTGCACAGCCCTGGGATGGTGCATGGGGCCAGGGCAGCTGCTGGGGCAGTGCTTGAAGCTTCATTGTTAAAATAGAACTAAGGAGAGCTCTGAGAAAGGCAGGAATTCTTTCTTATCCATATCCCAGGCTTTGAGACACAACTGAAAGAGCTTTGTGAATAAAAGCCTGGGGACAGCTTCTTTTTATCATTTTGCTCCTCAGAGAAAAGCAGCAGATCCTGATGAGGGGCAGTAACACTTCCCAAGGAGAAACACAACTTGCTGCTTCTGACTTTTCATCCATAAAACTGATCTCTGTCTCAAAGGCAATGCGTTTGGCTGTAGACTCTGTGATTTAGGGTATATTCACTATTTTTTTTGCATGTTAATATTTTCTAGAGTGGGAAAATGTGACCGTGTTCACAGGGGTCTTAGGATGAGGGAAGAGATGAGGATCTGACTCCATGTTTCAGAAGGCTTCATTTATTATTTTATGATATATATTATATTAAAGCTATGTTAAAAGGATAGAAGAAAGGATTTCATCAGAAGGCTAGCTAAGAATAGCAAAAGAAAGAATGATAACAAAGGCTTGTGTCTCAGAGTCCAAGCCAGCTGACTGTGATTGGCCATTAATTAGAGAGAAATCTATGAGACTAATTACAGATCTACTTGTTGCATTCCACAGCAGCAGATAATCATTGTTTACATTTTGTTCCTGAGGTCTCTCAGCTTCTCAGGAGGAAAAATCCTAAGGAAAGGATTTTACATAAAATGTGTCTGTGACAGGAAAATTGCACACAAACACCCCCAGTGTGCAGACCTGTGCAAACCAGGTGCTCAGCAGCACCATGTCCAGCACATCTTGGAGGATAAAATACAGCTGTATCATCACTATGAGGATAAATGCTGGTTTTCTCCTATTTTCAGTGCCCAGAGCACCCCAAAACCTGACTGTGAGCATTGGAATTCATCTTTTCATAGTCAGTTTTTGGGGCAGCATCCCAGCCTTCACAGCAGGAGGCAGCTTGCCATGGAGCCTCAGTAAAGATCATCACAAAATACTCAGCAGCAGTTCTCCAGATGTAATATTTGGCAACAGGCTTTTTTAGCATTCCAGCTCACTCCAGCCCAGTAAAATCTGACTCCTTTCACCAAATAATTGTTAATTTAAGAGAGCCTCTTATGCTCACTTCATTCAGCATTTTGTGTGCTATTCACTTTGGAAGGATATTTTTCTTCTTTTTGCAGATGGAGAATCCTGAAGCCAAATAGTTCTGGATGTTATCCCAGGCCTTTTCTTCTCCCTTCCTCATTCCCCTTATTCCCTACATCTTCCCCAGACTGAATCAGACTTTGCACCGATTTGGAGGATTTTTAATTTAATAGTGTGTTTGAAAAATCAGAGTGACTCAGGGGATACAAAACATATGCAAAGATGTGATGATTTTAACTATAAAATTTTGAAATCCAAAGCCTTCTTATTCCATGCCTGCATTAATTTGGTTAAAGAAGTTACCAGTGTTATCTGTACTCCAGCCATTCCTACAGACGCCTTCCCATCTCAGTTCCCAAGAAAGAGCACAAATAAGAACATGAATTTTCATTCATTATTGAATGTACCTGTGCCCATCTCAAATTTCCCAAGGTCATTTCCTGAGACATTCCTTTGGAATGTTTGTATTCCAGGTGCATTTTAGTACTTAAAAAGAAAAAGAAGTGACAAATCATTTACCCATCACCTCTACATACCTCACTCAATGCCCCTCTCACTCAATTCTTTGAATATTGTATTGAACCTTGCTAAAGAGTAGGGACAAAAAATTTTTTTGTCCAGTTAACTGAAGCTAATAGCTTTTGCTTTCAACTTCTTTTGCTCTTTTTTTTTTAACAGAAAATTGGCAGACTAATCAAGCTAGGGAAAAAATAAAAAACAAAATGAAGGGTGGAGAATGTCCCAGAAGGATGAAGAGGCAAGAAAATACTTTTTACTAGAGCACAAGTGATATTTAACAAGATGTCACGGACATTCTCTAGCTCTGACTGGAGGAATTGTGATCCTCCAAAGAATGCAAACACACCCATCCAACATCTGCAGCAGGAATCTTTCTTGGTCAGTCCCTGAGTGCCTGGCTTGCATGCCATGACCATAATGCTGTCCTCACTTGGGAAAAATCATAGAGCGCAGGAATTGAAAACCATCCTATCAGCACACAGAACACACCTCCACCTCCTGCCCCTCCCTCCCAAAATTTCTGAAAAATAAAAGGTTTATCAAATGAAATGAGTATGGCTTCTGGAGGTAGTTACTCCCACACACCTGTACAGTTTCCCCCTTTCAGAAACAGATTTCCTCTGAAAGAACATTCCCACATGCCCAGGACCCAGGACAGTTAAAGCTCCAGTCTTGTGCTGTCCTTATTTGTCTTGTTCCCTTATTTTCACCAAAAGGATAAATTCCTTTCCTTTCCCTCTTGTTACAAATGCCCTGTTACAAGGCAAGGTGTCTCAGGTTGGAAATGGGGCTGTGTGTTCTATTCCTGTCTGTCAGAGCTGGGGCAGTTCTCTGCTGTCCATGGGGCAGTTTTTCCTTTATCTCTCCCACAGCCAACCCTCCCTCCAGGAGATCTCTGCTGTCCATGGCCACTGAGTGTCCCTGCAGGGCTGATCCAATCCCAGCATCCCATGGGGAGATGCTCCGCCCAGGGGAGGAGCCAAGCATTCCTACCTGGATCCAATCTGAGCCTGGC
>WBNQ01073938.1:0-20078 GCA_013401375.1 Spizella passerina
TAAAAGATGTCTGTGACAAAACACATTCCTCGTCCCACACAGCTGGCTGGGAGGACACTCAGGGGCCTCCTGGGCTTGAGAAGGGTTTTCTTCACAGCCTCCTTACATTTGAAGGTATGTTTTTTCCCATCCAATTGTGCATTCCTCAAAAAGAAAAAAAATACTCGAAACCAAACCAAAACAACAAAAAAAGAACAAAAAGGAATGCAGGGGAATGAAGAAATGGTGATTTCTGTTGAGGTTAAATGCAAACAGGGCCTCACTTGGGGGTGGTGGTGGCTGGGTGCTCTCCCTGCTGGGCCAGGGGTGCTGTGGGGTGCCCATAATGGTGGCTGGTGTCCCACTGAGCCCTGACAGGGTGCCCACAGGGGTGGCTGGTGTCTCACAGAGCCCTGACAGGGTGCCCACAGTGGTGGCTGGTGTCCCACAGAGGCCTGAGGTGCCCATAATGGTGGCTGGTGTCCCACAGAGGCCTGAGGTGCCCATAATGGTGGCTGGTGTCCCACAGAGCCCTGACACGGTGCCCACAGTGGTGGCTGGTGTCTCACAGAGGCCTGGGGTGACCCCAATGGTGGCTGGTGTCCCACAGAGCCCTGACAGGGTGCCCACAGGGGTGGCTGGTGTCTCACAGAGCCCTGACAGGGTGCCCACAGTGGTGGCTGGTGTCCCACAGAGGCCTGAGGTGCCCATAATGGTGGCTGGTGTCCCACAGAGGCCTGAGGTGCCCATAATGGTGGCTGGTGTCCCACAGAGCCCTGACACGGTGCCCACAGTGGTGGCTGGTGTCTCACAGAGGCCTGGGGTGACCCCAATGGTGGCTGGTGTCCCACAGAGCCCTGACAGGGTGCCCACAGGGGTGGCTGGTGTCCCACAGAGCCCTGACACGGTGCCCACAGGGGTGGCTGGTGTCTCACAGAGCCCTAGGGTGACCCCAATGGTGGCTGGTGTCTCACAGAGCCCTGGGGTGACCCCAATGGTGGCTGGTGTCCCACAGAGGCCTGAGGTGCCCATAATGGTGGCTGGTGTCCCACAGAGCCCTGAGGTGACCACAATGGTGGCTGGTGTCCCACAGGGCCCTGACAGGGTGCCCAGGGGTGGCTGTGTCTCACAGAGCCCTGGTTTCTGCTGGCTCTCCCCTCTCCAGGGTCTCAGATGGGTCTCCCTGGTGCCAGTGCCTGTGGGGGGGTGTTGGTGGCACTGCTGTCACCTGCCAGGTCTGCATTACAGGAGCTTTCCGGGCTGGTATTAAGGCAGGGAGCTCTTGCCAACATTAATATATGACTGTATTAGATCATCATAATTATATTTCGAGCTGGAATGGTTTCAGAGGCACTGGGGGCAGCAAGGCTCTCCCAAGCCTTCTCCCCTTGCAGAGGAGCTGAGGTTCGGGTGCTGCTTTCCCCTCCATAGGGGAGGCACAGCTCAGGTGGGCTGGGATGGAAGTTTCTCCTGGCTGGGCTGAATTGCAGAGTGCCCCTGAGGTCCCACTGAAATCCCAGTTTCTCCATTTGGAGCCTTGATGGTGACTTGGAGGGGAAGAGGAAGGGAAGTTTTTGTTTGGGGCGTGTTGGGTTGTCCCCACCTGGGGCAGGGTGGCACTGTGGCTGTGCTCTGCCAGCCCTGGGCTGTGCCAGCTCTGAGCTCCTCCTCACCCTGCCAGGGTTCCCCAGAGCCTGGCAGGGACTGGGATGTGCAGGGGGACCAGGACATGTGTCCTGTAGGATTTCCCTGTGTCGGTAACTGCGCTGTCTCCTGATGAATAATTGATAAAGTGTGGAATCAGAGCTGGATCCACAGGGGTCAGACCAGCCTCTCCTTGCCTTGATGGGCTTTTAGATGAGGCCCTGCAGAATAACTGATGGTGGGTTGGGATTTTTTTTTTTTTAATCTGTGCAAGATCTTAAAATATATTAGGGTTAATGAAATCAGTGCAATTGGGAAGCGCTGCCTGTGACGGACAGATGGCCAAAAGCACTTGGAAGCACAAGTGGGTTTGCACCAGAAGGAGAGCTGGGATCTGGCTGATGAATGCCACTGGTGATGCAGGAGGAGGGAGCACCCTGAGCTCCCACCCTGCTGAGATGCTGCTGCTTTGCTCCACCCCAAGGTCCCAGTCCTGCTCTCCTCCCACTGCAATAAATCCCAGCCCATCTATGGAGGCAGTGTTTGAGCTCCCAAGTAAAATTTTTTTCTTTTATAGAAAGCAGTCCTTGTCATAATTCAAGATATGTGTGTGCTTTCTTTTCCTGTTCAACTCGAGCAGCCACTGAACACACTTAATAATGTTTTTTGCGGTATTTCAGTGATATGAATGTGCATGGAAATTACAGCAAAGGCATCATTTTTTTAACAGCTGTGTTTAGTTGAATAACAGATTTAGAAAGTGCAGACTTTAATTAATCTGTGTTTTCTGCTGGGATTTCAGCACCATCTGATTTACTTTTCATGGCTGAAAAGTGTAATTGTAGTTTTTCCCTTTAGCTGCGAGTTTATCCTCCCAAGAAATCAATTTGGTTTTTCTTTTTCTTTAAGCAATCTCAATATCAAACTGATGGTACCTGGGATGCAGTACAGGTAATGCCCTGGCTCGGGCTGCTGTGGAGTTGAGAACAAATATCTGTCAAAAGATTTGCCTGGAAATGCTGTTTTTCCTCTTCTCTATCACAGCAAGCATCCATATCCTGTACCCTGGGGCTGGAGGGCAGATGGGTGACTGGAAGGTCAGGACTGGTGTTGCTGCAGAAACCTCAGAGCACAAAGGATTTTTGTTATCTTTGATTCAGTTTTGTTAGTTGGAATTATGGTAGGGAGACTCTGTGTGTGCTTGCTCCTTGTTGTAAAACATGTTTATGTGAGATTGTTGCTGTAACTCTGCAGATGTTCCTCAAAAAATTCTCTCCTGGAGGTGCTGGGGGATGCCTGGGGATCACAAACAGTGGTGGAAGCAGAGTCAGGGATTGGGGAACTGCAATGTTAAATTGCATTTCTCATGCACTGTTGATCACTCATTGCTCTGTCTCTGCCAGGATCAGTTGTGAGTGTTGTGAACATGCAGAGCTTCTGTGGCTTTGGGATTTTCCTTTAAAATCAGCCTGCTGTGGCCGTGTGTCCTTGCCCCACCTCTGCCTTTGCCCTGGGACAAAGCTCCCTAAGCTGAGATGAGAACTCCATGCCTGGGTGGTTGGAGTTGCTCGATCAGGCTGCTCCTGTCAGTGTCTGCTGGCTCTGGAGAGCCCACAGGGGAATGAGTGAGTGTCCTTGTCATCCAAACCTTGTGTGAACCCGGCTCTTCTTCCCTGTGAGGATGTGAGGCCCTGGCACAGGGTGCCCAGAGCAGCCCTGGATCCCTGGCAGTGCCCAAGGCCAGGCTGGACATTGGGGCTGGGAGCACCTGGGACAGTGGGAGGTGTCCCTGCCATGGCAGGGGTGGCACTGGGTGATCTTCAAGGTCCATTCCCACCCAACCATTCCATGGTTCCATGGAGAAGGAAAGCTGCTCGGACCCTCTGTGAGTAGTGCTGTGCTCCCAGCAGTGCTTGTCATGAGCTTTTTACAAAATAAGTTCTTTGTCGTGAGTTTTTTACAAAATAAGGGCATTACTTTGCATTCTTGGAGAAGTCTGTGTAATTTTAGTTGCTGTCAGATGTGCTTTCCCTCCTATTTCTATTTTCTGAGGTTGGTGTGGGGTGTGGTGTCTTACAGTAGCAGAAGGGAAGCAGCACCTTTGGAGTCAAAGTGGAATCTTAGCATGGCTGCTAATCTGAATAAGAGAAAAAAAATCTTGATGGGCTTTAAAACTTATTTTAATTAAGGTTTTTCCTTTCATCTCAGCAAAGCCCTGAATGAGCTCCTTCATTCTCCCACAAATACTCACAGCCCCTGCTGGTGCAGGCACTCATGGAGAGCTTCAGCTGAAGGCTCAGATCCAGACTGGGAAACACCCTGTGCCCAAAATGAATTAAAGCAGGGTTTGGGCAAAGTTAAAAAAGCCCAAACTACCCAAACTGCCTGCCTGGTCTGGAGGGTGCTGGGATCCTGCAGTGGGGTCCTGTGCTTCCCAGCTTTAGTGAAGAACAGGGAACTGGGAGAGCTGCTGTTACCAGCCTGTGGAGCTGTGGATTTGACAGGCTGGGTATTTAGCTTTGTAGAGGCTTGTCCACACACTTGGGCCTTTTTGTGGTGCTCCACAACCTTAAATGGTTTTGCTCCACATCCTTGCATGGTTTTTGCTCCACATCCTTGCATGGTTTTTGCTCCACAACTTTGGAAGGGTTTGCTCCACACCCTTGGGTGGTTTTGCTCCACACCCTTGCATGGTTTTTGCTCCACAACCTTGGAAGGTTTTGCTCCACAAACTTGAATGGTTTTTTGTTCCACAACCTTGGAAGGTTTTGGTCCAGTGATTTTGCTCCCTGGGTTTCCCCTGGAGGTTTGGGAGATGCTTGGTGGGAGGTGGACACAGCAGGGTCCTGAACGCAGGTCTCTGTGCCTGGCAGATGATGCTGTGACCTGCTCTGGATGTTGGGGTTTCTGAGACATTCCTGGTGTGATTTCTGCTAAAACCAGCACATTCTGACACAACATTTTGCCATCAATGAATTTGTGGACAAACTCAACAAGGATTTTTCGAATAGCTCCGCTCTGCGGCTCTCATGCTGTGCCAGCTTTTGGCTGTGGGGGGGGCATCACATTGGTGAGGGGGAAGCATTTGCCCTGGAGAAGCATCTGGGACCTGGTGTCCCATCCTCCATGGGGTGACCCATCGTCTGTGGCGTGTCCCATCCTCCATGGGGTGACCCATTCTCCGTGGGGTGTCCATAGGGTGTCTCATCCTCCATGGCGTCACCCATCCTCCGTGGGGTGACCCATCCTCTGTGGGGTCACCCATCCTCCATGGGATGTCCATCCTCCATGGGGTGTCCATGCGGTGTCCTGTCCTCCATGGGGTGTCCCATCCTCCATGGGGTGTCCCTGGGGTGTCCCATCCTCCATGGGATGTCCATTCTCCATGGGGTCACCCATCCTCCATGGGGTGTCCCATCCTCCATGGGATGTCCATCTTCCATGGGATGTCCATCCTCCATGGGGTGTCCCATCCTCCATGGGGTGTCCAGGGGTGTCCCATCCTCCATGGGATGTCCATCCTCCCTGGAGTGTCCCATCCTCCATGGGGTGTCCCTACGTGTCCCATCCTCCGCGGGCTGAGCCGGAGCACAGCCGATCCCAGGAGCATCCCTGGAGCGGCTGTTCCGCGGGGTGACCCCCTCGCTGCAGAGTTTGCCCCAGGCACGGTGCCAGCCCGAGGGAAGGAAGGCTGAGGAGTAATCAGGAATGAAAGGAGCCACCTGCACGCCACGGGGAGCCGCTGCCGGGGGTGGGCGAGCGGTGCCAGCGCTCGTCGCTCATGCCGAGCCGTGTTGTGCAGCCCCGCTCCCCGGGGAGGCAGCGGGAGGGGGCTGCTCCCTGCCCGGCTCCCCGGGGCTCTGCGAGGGATGTGAGCTGGGATCGGGGCTGTGGGCATGTGCCAGGACACGGCTCCGTCAGGGTGGGCTTGGGCTGGAGCATTTTGGGGGTGGTGATGCTGTGGCACAGGAGGGGGACAGCTGAGCCGAGCCGGTCAGAATGTGAAATTCCCGTTGCTTTGGCTGTGTGAAACACAGGCTGCACCACCAGCAAATAGCCTGGGAGGAAAATACGGCTTTTTAAAGAGCATTTGTATCCTCTGCTGGTTGGTAAGAATGGCCCAGGCAGGTGGAGGGACGCAGAGGGGTGGTGTGATGTGCAGATGCTGCTCTCACTGCACTGTTCCCCATTCTCACTTTGACAGATAGGATTTGTTTGGAGAGGGAGAGCTTGAGGTGTGCGTGTGGCTATGCAATCACTTGGGTTTTATGTGAGGGGAGACACATGAAAATCACCACCCCCCTCCAGCCCCACACTGCCCCATGCCTGTCACCCACAGAAGGATCTAGCCCAATATATCCAATTGTTGCTTTCCTATTAGAAGAGGCCTTGATATCCTCTGCTGGTTGGTAAGAATGGCCCAGGCAGGTGGAGGGATGCAGAGGGGTGATGTGATGTACAGATGCTGCTGTCACCACACTGCTCCCCCAGCCTGGAGCTGGCAGTGCCCCATTCCCACTTTGACAGATAGGATTTGTTTGGAGAGGGAGAGCTTGAGGTGTGTGTGTGGATATGTTGGTTTTATGTGAGGGAAGGCACATGAAAATCACCACCAGCCCCTCACTGCCCCATGCCTGTCACCCACAGAAGGATCTAGCCCAATATATCCAATTATTGGTCTCCTATTACGTTAGGCCTCAATAAGGTCTCTTTCAAACAGCCAGGGAAATCCACTCCCACCATTTTCCAAGGGCTGCAGTTGTGGATTCAGAGCAGTCCCTGCCCTCTCCCTGCTGTGCTGCCTGCAAGGCGAGGGGAAGCCGGTCTCCAAAGTGCTGCGAGAGGAAACTCACTCTTGCAAAGCTGGGCCAAAAATGAAGGGTTTTTATAGCATACAAATGTTACCTACAGCTATTTATACACCCTCCTCAAAGGCTATTTATACCCTTCCCTGCTTTTGTGCTGCTGGCTGGAGAATATCCTTACATTCAATGTTTTTGGCGGCGTGGGATGTTCTTCAGCCGTCGCCCGACTGCAAGGACCGTCTGTTTCCAGCATCATTCCTGGAAGAAGAGGGCAATCCATGGGCTGCAGCCACTGCCATGGCTCTGAGAGCAGGGGTGGCATCCTGGCTGCCAGTCTGACCAAGGGGAGAAGGGGATGAAATGATCCTTACAGTGTTAATGAAAGCCATTGGTTCATTCAGAAGGGGGTGGCTCCTTGCCTCGGGGGTCAGGAGTAAGTTTTCCCCCCCTTTCCCACCCTGAGGGTCAGGAGTAAGTTTTCCCCCCCTTCCCCACATCATGCAGTCGATCAGGAGCAGTGTGAGGTTATTTTATTGTTTCCAGGAGCGCCGGACCCAGGCTCCCTGCGGGAGGTCGCATGCTTGGCTTGCTGCATCATTGATCCAGCCTGCCAGAGAAATTCTTTATTCCTCTTAAATGTGGACTTGCACTTAGAAAGCAAACAATCCTTTAACGTTTCTGAGGCTGAAAGCAGAAAAACGAGTGGCTTTTGTCATCAGGGATGCTGTCTTTTTTGATCGCTCTGGGAATCCAAGGGAATGTGCTACCCAACAAAGCAATTTTGTTTTTAAAAAAAAAGGGGAAAAGGGAAGGGATTGCAGCTTCCTGTGCTCTGGATAATTGGGGCTGTCTCCTCTGCATCTACACAGCACTCTGGTTTGGAAGCTGAATGGTTTGCAGGTTTCCCTGACTCACACCATGAAGTTTCCAGTTCAGTCAGTACCAGCCAGCCCTGGTGTGCTGAGTTTGGCAGCCACCCCTTCTTTCAGTCGTGGATATTTGCTTATGACAGGTAAACAAAAATATCTTCATTATCTTTGGAAAAATGCTGTGTCCTGTTGAAACATCATCGCTATGTCCGAGATTGATTTTGCTTTTAGAAATGCTGATGGAATGGCTTTTTGTGGGAGGCTTTTCCCAGAGGAGTCCCCAGGAGCAGAACCTGCTTAGCCTTGGTCTGCTGCATTTGAATTTTGCCTTCCTGAAGCTGAGGTTGCCTCTGTCACTGCCACTTATTCACGAGATGTTCTGGTGGTGCTGTGTGGATTAACACTGTGCCTTGTGCCAGTGGCTGTGGTGCAGAGCTCCTGAGCTTTTGCAGCACTGGTGGGGCCAGGACAGCAGTGATGCCACTTTTCAAATAGCAGGAAATTGGGCAGCAATGCTTCCTTTCAGTTGGTGCTTGGTTTTTCTTATCCCAAGCCAAACTTTTCCAAGGTTGCCTGCAAGTTCTCTGTGCCTCTGGGTGCTGCTGATGGGGAGCTGCTTGTGCAGTGTTTGTAAATCCTCCTCCTCCTCTCCATTCCCCTCACCACTTCTGTTGTCCCTTTCTCCACAATGATGACAAAGGGGCGACTTCCTGTCATTATTTTGTGCAGAAAGAACCTTCCAACTCCTCCTGAACCTGCGAATGGATTTCTCAACCTCCAGCTATCCGAGGTGTAAATGAGATGGGAGCGGGGGCTTTGCACAAATCCCACCTTCTCGCCAGCACCCTGCTCCCTGCCTGCTTCATTTGACATTTTTCTCCTCTAATAGGGAGTGTTTTTTCCAGAAATCCCCCCTAAATTTGTTAATTGCCAGCACTGCCAGGCTGGCATTGAGAGGTGCTGGAGCTGTGCAGCTCCAGGGGCAGGGACCCCCAAATCCTGAACAATTGTGATGTACTGTGCAGCTTGGGCAAAGTGCATTTGTTGCCTTGGAAACAAATAGCAGCAGTGAACAACTCAATGAAATTTATGGAATCAACTTCAATAAATCTTGATGATAAATGTGCAAAAACATACCCAGTTTGATGAAGACCTCCAGTATGCAGATGTGAAGGGTGGCAGTAAGTTACAGAAGTGCTTCAGCGCTGATTTTGGGCTGCCACGGTCGTGTTCCTATAAAATGGGATTTTTTTTTGTTGTTTCTGAGGAAGCTGTCTGCTGCTTTTCATAGATATGGCATTTAATTTTAATTTCCAGGGTATCTTTTAGTTTAATTGGCATGCTGGATGATTACAGTGGGTTGTTTTGTCTTTTGCAAAGCCTGATTCATATCGAACTCGGGATAAAAATAAAATTGAGAGCGGTGGCAATCCGAGGGAGCACAGAGGGCCACGTCGCCCGCCTCCAGGAAGGGTGCAAAATTTCACAAATTAATTAAAGCAGTTATGTAGGACATCTCCCTAATTCCTTGCATCAGCCTGTGAGTGTTACAGATGGGGACAGGTCAGGGATTTTGTAGTTACAGCCAAGCTCTCTGGCAGGTTTCTCTCTCACGTGGAAACGTCTCTCTATTTACCTGTGCATAGGAACAGGGTAGGTTTATTGTATCTCAGCCAGTGATATTTTCTGAAATTGATATTTTTCCTTCCTGGTTTGACCTGTGGATCGATGAGGGTTCAGGAATATCATTGGACTTGTTTGGAGATGATGCTGTAAACCTTTAACACAGCCCTTAATGCAACAAGATATTTTCCCATTAGTTCCCTCTCCTCTTCTCCTTACAGGGCCTTATTTTCACGATTTTCTGCCAGGTCAGGAAGCACTGGGAATATTTATTTCTTCCTTCTGTGGTGTGCTGGACCCCAGTTTTGCCCTTCAGCAGCTGAAGGGGCTGCATGGGGCCACAGCCTCCCTGTCCCCTGTGTTGCAGCCACCTCATCCTGCTGGGCTGGCACCTAAATCCAGCCTGCCCCAGGGACAGGGGTGTCAGGGAATGCCAGAATGGCTTGGTTGAAAAGGACCTTAAAGCCCATCCAGTTCCACATCCCAGGCTGCTCCAAGCCCTGTCCAGCCTGGCCTTGGGCACTGCCAGGGATCCAGGGGCAGCCCCAGCTGCTCTGTGCAATTGTTATGGGATATTGGGCAGGAATTGTTCCCTGTGCCAGGGCCTGCCCACCCTCACAGGGAATTATTCCTTCCCAATATCCCATCCATCCCTGCCCTCTGGCAGTGGGAGCCATTCCCTGTGTCCTGTCCCTCCATCCCCGTGTCCCAAGTCCCTTTCCAGCTCTTCATGAGCCCCTTTAGGCACTGGAAGGTGTTACAGAGACATTTTCACCTATAAGAAGTCTCCTCCCTGTATCTTAAACCAATTTCTCTGCAGAGGCCTCTTTTTCCCACCCTGCCCTGTGAGTGCTTTGGATTTGATGGATTTTGGAGCTCTGGTCGTCTCTTAACCTTGGCTCTCCCTTTTTCTTCTCTTACACCATCTTTCCTTACTCCTGGAATGAGATTGTTCCAGAATGTAAAGACTTCATGTTAGTGCTGTCCTTGGACTATCTGTGAGTGACAAAACCCCAGCCAGGATCCTGCTCCTGCCCTGCCACCTGGATTGCTGCTGTTGTTTCAGAGGCACTGCTTTAATTTGTTCCTTGGACCTGCCCAGATTCCCAGCCAAGCCCTCGTGTTGCTCAGTACCTTCACAAAGTCTGTGCTCCCCCATGTCAGCCCTAATATTTTGGATGGATTAGGAAAATCTCTGTGGATGTTGAGGATCACACCTGTAAATCACCCCAGGTCTGGTACCAGAGCTTGGGATGTGGCTCTGCAGAGCTCATAGCAATGGATTTTAATTTATTTAATACTGGCTGTATTCCTCACCTTGGCTGGGATCAAAACCTGAGTTTCCCTTAGATTTCCTCAGGTGTGGAGGGCTGGAAACCCAAAGGGCTTCTCCAGAACCCCCGGGCACATGGGATGGTGGCTGAGCTCTGCTCTGGTGTTTACAGACCACCAGAGCTCTTCCCATTAACACACAACTGTATAAGACAGCTTGAACTCCATTAGGAGCTAAATTTAGTGACTCACTAACTCCTTTTTGATATGTTTTTATAATTTCATTGTATTATGACACTTGGTTTTAAATTTGCATGAGTAAATGAGCCTCTTACTAAGTCAGGTAAAAAGATTTTTCACTTATCTACCATGAAATAAGACATTAAAAAAATAGTGAGTGGAGAAAGCAACGTATCCTTGACATATTTAGTTTACATTTTTTCCAACTGTGCTGACTGAACATTTCTAACCATTAATGATCCAATAAAGCTGTTTGTACCGCTTTAACAGGCTAAATAATTTCACATTAGGAATACATTTTGTAATTAATTTAGTATTTTGTGGGGGAACCCTATTTTTGGAAAATACAAATTTACGTTTAATTGCACTCACAATCTGACTTGGAAGAGGCAGCGAGTGAAAACTGCCCTTTTATGGTTCACCTCCAAACAGGAAAGTCCATGGAAGCACTTAACAGTGGTGAACAACTTTAATTGGGATTTCCATGACTTGTTCAATGAATTCCTGCAGGCTTCCTTAAAAACACCCCCGGGGCAGGGAAGCTCCTGCAGCTGGTGAAAGATGAGACCTCACACCTTCACCCCTGGGGTTCCACCAGCTTCTGATTCACCAGCATGGATTTGAGGGTTGGTTTTTTCCAGTATCTCTGAACTTTCATTCAGGATAACCTTGGCAAGACCTGAACAACTTTGGGATTTGCACTGCTAAAGTATTTTCCCTCTCATTTCCTGTTGGAGAAGAGGCCACCCAAGGCCCTGTTGCCAGTGGGATCTGGGGGATGTGTGTGGGGAGCATCCCTTTGTTTTGTTCAGGTGATGAGCAGCGAGGAGATGGCACTGGTGATCCTTTGCTCCTGACCTGGGCTCTGGTGATGATCTCATGGGAGGTGAAAGTTCCTCTGTTAATTATCCAGATTTTTGACTCTCTCCATCTCTCTGGACATCACCAGCTGTAATTTTTTTTGTGTGTTACGATATTTTTTCTTCTCTTTCCCCCCATTTCATTAACAGTGACAGATGCTTTTAATTAAAAAGAAACGACAAAACAAAATCCCGAGTAAAACAAAAAGAAAATATTCTAATTTGGCGTGACATTATGAGGCAGGATGGCTCCTGGCATCCAAGGTATGGAAAAGGTCATCTTCCACAGCTCCAGCCTTTTGCAACAGTGGAATTAAGTTCAAACTCAGGCTGGTTTTGAAGTCTTAAGTCTCTCCAGGGATTCCTTTCATAACATCTTCGAACTGGATAACACTACAGTAAATGAAATACACTGCACTGGATTAAAGGGTTATTTCCCCTGTGTATCGAGCTGACACAGAATCCCAACCCTCAGGTTGCCTCCAAGTTGTCTCTATCTGCTGATCCCCTCCCTGCTTTACATAACAGCTCGTGGAGTTTTTGCAGGGAAAGTTTTGCCTTTATTTATTCGGCTTCGGCGCTCGCGGAACGATTTTATGCAGCCAGGAGCTGAAATAAAGCAGCTAAATGGGAAGGGATTTAATGGGCAGCAAAACGTGAGGGAAGCAATGCAGGGAAGAGCAGAGCTGCCTCTCCAGCTCTGCAATTTGTGCTGAAACACAAACTGTGGCTGTGCCTGCGTTGCCACTCACAGTGGCAGCGGGGCTGGGAAACGCTGCTGTGCTCTGAGCTGGCTGCTCCAGCAGCCACAATTTGTTAGGGGTCGTTTGCAGTGTGTTTTCTTGTACAACAAATGTTCCTTTTGACTTTGAACTCGGTGCCTGGTGCAGATTTTGTTGAGGGACAGGCACCCAGACTGCTGCAATCTGCTGAGCGCCAGAGATCAGGGGAGAGCCAGCACTGTGAAACCTGGGAGCAGTGGCTGCTCCAGATGTGCTGTGCCATCCCATGGGCAGTGCCCCGGGCCAGGCTGGTGCCCTTGGTGCTGGGGAAGGTGGTGGCTCCAATTTGGCATGGCAAAGCACAGTGGACATGTATTGAACCAGCTCTGGAACTGCACAAATGGTCATGGCCCTTTGTTTCCCCCACCAGAACACCGATTAAAGACCGTCCAAACAGACAAAACATGAAATCTCCAACAACATTTTGACAAGGAAAAGGGAGAGAACTGTGACGGTGTTCACAGGAGTCTCAGATTGAGGGAAGAGACAAGGATCTGACTCCATTTTATTATTTTATTATATAGATTACACTAAAACTATACTAAAAGAATAGAAGAAAAGGATTTCATCAGAATGCTGGCTAAGAATAGAATAGAAAGGAGTGATAACAAAGGCTTGTGGCTGGGACAGAGAGTCTGAGCGAGCTGGCTGTGACTGGCCATTAATTACAAACATCCAGCATGAGCCAATCACAGATGCACCTGTTGCATTCCACAGCAGCAGATAACCATTGATTACATTTTGTTCCTGAGGCCTCTGAGCTTCTCAAAATCTTAAAGAAAAGATTGTTCATGAAAGATGTCTGCAACAGAGAACTGTTTCTTCTCCGCCCCTGGCTCCTCCCATTTTATTTTATTCAAGTCTGGCTGGGTCAGATGGAAAGCTGGAGTTGTGTTATGGAGTGTTTATTTAAGATAAAATGGATTCTCCATATGCTTGATCCATTTGGGCGTGGCAGGAACAGGGCCCTGTGCTCTGTGTGTCCCTGTGTGCCTCTGGATCCTGTTTCCTGGTGAATCTCTTCTCCCACACCATGGTTTTCTCTGGATGTGCTTATGGGTGCCTCTGGAATAACCACAGCTCCTCTCCACCAACCCCAAAGTTTTCTCCTGAGAGCTGGAGGATCGATGGGGCTGCTGCTCTCCACAAGGATGGGGAGATGCTCCTGATAATTCTGACATGCTTTGTCTCCATTAACTTTTGGGATGAGGGCCCTGGGGCTCTGTGGAAGGCGCTCAGCAGGATTTGTCCCTGCTGAAGTGACCCCACAGGCATCAGATTGCTCTGTTTCAAGTGTTATTCCCATATAAACACACACATTAAAAACCTGTGGGAAACGATACTTTGGGAGTTCTGCTGTCCACGAGTAATTAAAATCAATGACATTTTTAGACTTCCCTCTCACTGAACAATCTGGGAGCAGGGAATTGTATCTGCTGGGTGACTGGAGGTGCCCTCATGCTCCCACATCCTCCAAGGTGGTCACTGTCTTTCCAGGAGGTCTCAAATCTCCCTGGAAAAGCTGGGACATATTGAAAATATGCTCCAAGCTTTTAGCACTTCCTCCAAAATATTTCTTCAAGTAATTAAAAATATATTTTATAGCACTAAAATAAATGTTAATGAGTCTGCATGGCTTGGGGCTAACAATAGTATTTCTATTTCCATCCAGCAGCCTGGCAGGGCATTTGGCTATGGAAGAGCTGGATGTGGAGACCTGGCTGTTTCGTTCTGACTCGGTCCTTGATGTCTTGAACAGTTTTATTCTCTTGTGCTTTACTTTCCCTGTTTTGCTAAATAGCAATGAAAAAGCTTCCTTGCTTTGTTCAGGCACCTGGGATTTATCAAAGGCCTCTGGGCAAGTGTTAAATGCTGAGCTGGGTATAAAAAGCGTTATTTAGTGTTATGTTTATACCTCTTCAATGTTAGCATGTATTTTTATATACTCCTTGCGGTGACCTTTGTGTTTTTCCAACCAAGCAGACAATCTCCTTCACTCGGGGGCTTGGTTTTTTCCGCTGCCTGCCGTGGCATCTTCCAAGTGATTTTGTAAATATGCTTTTTTTGGGGTGTTTTCAGTGTTTGGGCTGGGACTCGTGGTGCTGGAGGTGCCAGTTGCCTACAGAGGATGGGAGAGTTGCCACGAGGAAAATAACAGCATGGAAGTGCATTGCTCTGATTCCTCACCTCCCTTGTTTCCTCAGCTGCAATCAGAGGATATTTTAGGGATCCCAGCTGCCATGTTTGTGATTTGGGGGTGCCCCAAGCCTTGAGGAGGCTGCAGAGGAGCAGGGTGTGGGCAGAGGTGTGGGAGGAGATGGGATGGCAGGAATTCAACCCTGGCACGGTGTCAGAGGCAGCGAGCCCTGCTCGGAGCAGCTGCGTTCCCTGGGACTGCAGGAAGCCAAATGGTTTGTTTGTCTGTTTACATGGGTATGTGGGGCTGTGTAGGGGAAAACCACTTAGCAGAAATTCTGCTATTAAAGCAGATGGTGGGAGATTAATCTGGTTTTTAGGGGGGTACTTGCTGCTACGATGACCACGTTATTAATTCCTTCCCGTGCTAGGAGTCCTGCTATCATTGCAGGGGATGGGGGAATTGTGTTTCCTGAAGCTCTCTCTCAGCTCCTTCCTCCCTTCCTCACAAGCTGATGTGGTATTTTGGGAAGCAGAGGAGCGTTTTGTCAGGGTTGTTGTTGCAGTTTCTCTGCCTGTGCTCCTTCCATGCTATCCTCTGCTCCAGCCCTTTCCAGTGCTCCCATGGCAGCTCCAGCTGCCTCCTGGCCCTCCTGCAGACCCCTCTGCTGCTGCTCAAACGCTGGTTGTTAGCCTAGATTTCCTTTTTTCCCTTCCATTTTAGAAATTGCTCTTTTTTCCCCCCTGCCGTATCACTGACAGCCGCGTTCTCCTTGACAGTTGTGATATTTGTATGTGTGCATAAAAACAGTAGGAAGCATTTATGTAGGTGTCACTAATTTAATTTAATATAATCTGATCTGGATGTATAGGGGAGGACTGCTCTGTGCTGAAAATGCTTCTCTTTATTTTACAGTCTCCATCATCATCAAATACAACTCCTGTCATTCTCCTCTTCCATTCACCTACCCAAAGACCAAATCTGGAAATAGTAACCAAAAGAGAAGCCCACGTCACACACAGAGCAGGGAAAGGTTGAAATAATTGAAGGGTAAGTGATTTTTTTTTTCTTTCACTCTTATTCTGTGTGTAAAGCTACAATAGGAAGTGCAAGACTGTGTAAAGAAGCTGTTAGGCACACACACAGCTGCTCTGTGTGCAAAGTGGAGAAAAATGACTGAAATGCTGCTTTGCTGATCAAAGCAAGGTGAGGGGCAGTTTGGGGTGCTGGTGCTGGTTCTGCTCCTGCCTGTGGGGAGCAGAGGCTCTGCTCAGGCTGGCATGGCTGTGGCTGGTCTCAAGGAGCCCCCAGCGGGGATATCGGAGCCTCCCGCTGCTCAAGAGCTCTTGTGTCATTTCCTTCTCTCTTCCCCACTTCCAACCCCTCTCAGCTGGGGTGGGGAGCTCTGTGCTCCTGTGGGGCAGGAGGTTTTGCCTTGCTGCTGCTCTCTGTAGCCCCTGAGTTCCTGGAGAGCGAGCTGGCGGTGCCTGCGCTGGGATTTTCCAAAGGGAAGCGTGGATGGGGGCTGCAGGAGGCACAGACTGACTGGCAGAGCCAGGAGGCCTCTCCTGGAAATGCTTGCCTCCAGGCTTTCCTTTTGCTGCGAGGGTGGGGATGAGATAGGAGGAGATAGAAAAGCAGCTTTGGTGCAAGCCAGAACCCTGGCTGAAGCATTAGTGAGCTCCAAATGGTGGGGAGCTTGTTTTCCCACCCCATTCCCAGCTCTGTGCTTGCATATATTGGATTTCCACACATGTTCTCATGTAGATGGACAAGGATACGCCTTCACTTGCATTTGAGAACTTCTCTTTAAACATCTGGGTTTTCTGGTTTATTGCTGTTGTGGGTTTGTTGATTTTGTTGGTTTTTTTTTTTACCCCTGCAATGTTTGTTCATGCAAAATTCATATCTGGGAAGGGCATCTTAAATCCCTGCTTCTGAGTCAAAAAGGGAAAGCATGGAAGTGAAAAGAGAGATTGTATCGTTTAAGAAATATGATTCATGAATTAATCCTCATCTGCTCCACCATCTGTGGCGTGTGTTTCAACACAGAAATCCTGGGTTATATCTCTTTAAAAAGCTTTCTTCTTGCTGATTGCCTGAGTTTGCTGCAGCTCTAACGGGGAATTTGCTTCTTTTTGGGGAGAGAGTGGTGGGATTTACTCACAGCCTGGGTGGGTGCCCCCACCTGTGTCCAGGCTGGAGGTCAGCTGGACCTGCCAGAGCTCTGTTTTGGGAGGTGCCAGCTCTCTGTGGAATGCCATGAGCCTGCTGTGCAGGCAAAGCTCATGCATGGCTATTTTTATTAAAATCAGCAGCTTTTATTAAAAGTTTAAAAAAAATAAAAGTATTTATGCTCACCTTTATTTCCAGCACAGTGTGGGGCTGTAAATGAGGGGTCTGGTGGATCCCCCCAACTTCTCTGATCACAAAGTGTCCCCTGGCAGGGTGACAGTGCTGGTGGCAGGGGACATGTGACTTTCCTCCAAGGTTTCTTGTGGCCAAAGAAAGGAGGAGCATTGCTTCCCCATCAATTCTTTAGGACCCCAGTGAAACAGCTGCTTGTTTCTCCTAAACAATTCTGCCAAGACGGAAATTGGCTGCTGCCTGCATGGACTTTCTGGATGGGGAAAATGAAGCAGCAATAGCTGGAAAAATAATATGGGCTATGAGATAATAGATGCCTGAGGGATAAAATTAAGCAGTATTTTACAACGAAGGAAGAGGGTTTGGCAATAAATAGTTTTGCCTTTGACTTCCTTTTGTTTGCCAGAGGACTGATGTTTGGAAGAGGTTGTCCTGGGCTCTATTTTCCAAGCAGATGTAGGAAAATAGTGAAGGTATGGAGGATTTTGGGTCCTCCCAGGAGGCTGGTGCCAGGCTGGGGTGCAGCTCACCCTGCCAGCAGTGCCTGTGTGGTGGATGTGACAGGGGTGTGACACTGGAGCTGCTGTGGGAAATGCCACCCTTGCAAGGATTACCAAACCAAATGGGAACAGGATTGGGTTTAAATGCTGTGGGGAGCCCAGAAAGCCCAGGGAGGGGCAGTGGCACGTTCAGCAGGCTCCCAGTGGAGGTGATTCCCACTCTCCCTGGGTGCTGTGCTGTGCAGAACCCCCTTCCCAGCAATGCCCTGACACTGGGGTTTGGTTTTATTCTGCCATCTCTCCATGATGTGCTTTTCTGTCACAGCTCCATCAGCTCCTGGCTGAGGAGCTCATTTGGAAATGCTCTTTTCTCCATTTCAGGGGTCTCCTCAGGGTACCACTGTGCCCAGGGAATGTGCCAAGGTGCGCTGGGACAATGCCATGGTTGCCTCCTGGTGCCAGTGGGAACATCCTGGGGACATCCTGGATTCTCTCTGCTCCAGGGGCACCATCCAGGGGTTTGTTCCTCCTCCCTTTGCATGAAATAAAAGTTCAAACAGAGCTGCAGCCCCCAGTCCCACCTGCCCAGGGATGGATTTGGGTGCAGCAGGTCTGGGATAGGAGATCTTTAGCCCAGCCCAGCTGCTGAGAGCTTCTGATTTCACAGCTCTCAGGGAAAGCCTCCCTGCCAGCGGGGGGATTTCCTCAGAGTGGATGGGGTCTCAGGAGAGCTCAGAGTCCTGGCTGTGCCCAGGAGCTGAGGGGCACTTGGGAATGCTCAGCACCTCTGCAAACGAGGCCAGACTCTCTCGTGCATCCAGAATGGAGTCATTAAGTCTCTGTGCATTGAGGCTCTGGTTTTATTCATGGAGTGTAATGTGATTCATTTGCCCTTTTGCTCTCGTGTTGAGAAGGCCATCATCTCGTATGCATCGCTGGCTGCAGGCACAGCTCTGCTCAGTTATTATTTTTAGGGTTTTTGGCTGGGAGGGAACAGATATTTTCATCATGTGCAGAGTGGCTGCAAAGCTGAGTGGCCACAGATCTGCTGCTCTCCCAGCCCTGGTGGGGAGCATTTAACTGAGCTCAGCTCTGCTTCTCCAAAGCTCCTGCTGAGGATCCTTTCTCCTGCTCCAGCCCGTGCCAGGGCAGCATCCTTGGGTGTCCTGGTCACACCCTGTCCCCACCAGCTCCTTGCAGAGGGGTTAAGCTGTTTACTGGGTTAAGCTGTTTACTGGGTTAAGTTGTTTACTGGGTTAAGTTGTTTACTGGGTTAAGCTATTTACTGGTTTAAGTTGTTTACTGGGGAACCCAAACCTCAGAATTATGGATGTGGCACAGGATCCTGTGGTAGGGAGATGTAGGATGGGACCTTGCTCTGCCTGATGAACTGATAGAAAATGGTGAAGGACACTGTGGGTGCTCACTGCTACAGGTGTCTTAGTGCAGCCAAAGAGGGAAATTATTCCTGCTTGGGGTTAAAAGAAGAAAGATACCAAGCAGGGCTATCCTTGAGCAAAGGATACAAAAGGATGGACAAAATGCAATTTTTAAAAATGTTAGCATGGGAAGCATTAATTAAGCCACTAATTCCTAAGGAATATTAATGAGTAAATCAGTTGGAGTCGCTGCCTCTCATAGTGGGACAGGCCCAGAGCGTTTCAGCTCTGCATGTTGGGTGTGCACCTGCAGAACAAGTCAGAAATTCCCTCCCAGCCCTGACTGTGGTTGGCCAGTCCTCTTTAATCACAGAGCCCTGAGCTCTGTCCTGCTGGCACATTCCAAGTGGTCACTCTGCATGGCCCAGTGACCATCTCCAGGTCCTCAGGTGACCCTCAGGGTTTCTGATGCTGCAGGGTCACAGCACGTGTGACAATCAGTGAGATTTTAGAAGCAGAGGGTGCTAGGAGGGGAGTTAACCCTATGTGTTTATTTTCTTTTTTACCTTGTCCTCTTCTTCTTTGTTTTTTTATCTCCCCCCACACACTTCAGAGCCCAAATCCATCCTGGGAAGGACCCACACAAAGCAACATCTGAGGCACAGGCGAGGGGCAAGGCGTGAGCATAGTGCTTAAATTGATGATTTTCTTACACTTTGTCGATGGGGAGGCATAAAAGAGGGTCAGGTGTGGATAAAGATAAGGGGATGGCATTTTCAGAAGAGCTTTAGAGCCAGGAGCAGTTTGGGAAGGGGAGGTTTTTAGCCTCCAACGATTTGGGAAGACAAAAGAGGTGGAAGCAGGGAGGTAACAACGCCGACCTTCCCCGCTCTTTGTTTGCAAGAAATGCACAAATCGCTGCTGATATTGCTGAGTGCTTTCCTGCTGCTCTGTGGCTTGATTTGGAGCTGCAGCCCTTCCAAGCCTGGTTCCTGACTTCCAAAAAAAACCCCCAAAAACCAGAAACCCGAACAAAACAACCAAACAAATCCTGGCTGATAGAATTGTAATCGTTCCCTCCATGGTGCCGGCTGGGAGGACCAGGACACCAACACCCTCACCTTGCATCAAGCCTAGATCCTGGCTGGATTTGGTACAGATTAATGCATTTTGGAGAGTTCTAGAAAGGTCAGAAACAGAGAAGAAGCTCTAATAGCAGTGCAGCAACCAGCTGGCTGCGTTGGGTTTCATTTCGGTGCCACAGTAACACCAGGAGCACCAGTGTCAGTGCCGTGCCCACTGCATGCCAGTGCCCCCCTCTTCTTGTCAGGAGACAAGCCCATAGGAAGGTATTTTCTTGCTGAAGAATTTCTCTGAGGCAGTAATGGGCTTTTTGGAGGGTTTGGTGCTCGTACCCAGAGATGTAAGGTGGGTGATTTACAAGGCACTGTGCAAATGCCAAATTGTTAGGCAGAACTGCTGCTGATTTAGAAGGCAGTTAAAGCTCTGAATGTGCCAAGTGCCAGTAGAGTGTTTCTACAGATGGAATAACTGGAAATATTGGAGAGATTCCAAAGGTTTAATCAAATTCAACCAGGTTTTTTTCCCCTTTTTCTTTTTT
>WBNQ01073939.1:0-13587 GCA_013401375.1 Spizella passerina
CAAAGAATATCATTCTTCAGCTGTCCACAGTCAGTGGTGTTCTGTGGTGTGAAAGAACAAAAGGGATTGAATTTAACATCCTTGATTGCCTGGGTTTAATTCTTTGGGTTTGTTTATGAGCTCTAATTTATTATAGCCCAAAAATCATACTCCTGCTATGACCTGCTGTACCAGGGCCTCCACATTGGCACTGTGGCATCAACATGTGCATCATCTCCCAGCACTGTGAACTGTGGAGCCAGCTGTGGGACTGGGACATCCCAGAGAGCATCTGTGCAAAGCTGTCCATTCACAGTCACAAAGGGGTGTGACAGGCTGGAGAAAGCTTGCCCATGCAGAATGCAGACATTGTGACAGATCAGAGATTCACCTTCTCTGCTCAAGGCAATGGCATTAACACTTGTGCATGTTTTCCCTCTTTTCTTAGGTTTTGTGGCATCTGTTGTGATAGCCTGCATTCTGGGAGTTCTCATCATTCTTGCAGTAGCATTCTGGCTACTGAAGAAGAAAAGGTAAGATGTCTGGCCATCATATCACAAAAATATTCAAGCCATATTTTCCCTCTGACATAGAGAAGTGCTTGTGTATCCAAAATTTTGACCTTTTTTATAGTGATAAAGTTTGATCTTTCAGAAGACATGATCTCTTCCTACAAACTATGATTTGTTTTTATTACTGTAGACATTATTTCCTTGTGTGATATGAGGCTGGGTCAATAAAAGACTTATCCAGTTTTCCTATTTCCCAAATGCCATTTGTTCTTCTTGTTATTTTTGCTAGCACTGCTGCTCCTAATTGCTTTTTGGATCCTTCCATTTTTTCCTGGAACAGTATGTGAAACAAGGAGAATGGAATTTTAGGAAAACCTCTCTCAAAGATCACAACCTTTTAGATGAAGAAATATGTACTGCCAAAAGATCATTACCCACTGTTTGCTGACAAAGTCAAATCCTGGGAAAAAATCTAAGATTACAAATTTTGCTGCAGCCTGATTTCCTTTGCATTCAGCATTGATCTTGCATAGAAAACGTGGTCTCCTGAAATATTTGAAACAATAAGCTATGTGACATTTGTACTAGTACAGAGAAAAATACTCTCATACATGCATAATGGACAACTTTATGTAACTAATTGTGCTTTTCCTTCATGGCATTAAAGTTATTTAATAAATTTGTTTTATTTTAGTTGCAAAAAGCGAGGTGGAGACAACAGAGGAGTCATCTACAAACCAGGCATGTACAAGGAGAAAGAAGACATCTCCAAAATTTGATGCCCTGCTCTGTCACAAAAGCCCCTTTTCATTCATAGCACTGATTTATTTTGAATTAGTGAAACACATCACTTGTTCTTGGCTAATGATAACTCTCAAGAGAGTTCTAAAAACACATACCAGCCTAAAGTTTTCTGTAGCCCTTGTTGTCTTGTTTTCCAGAGAGATATGATCAGTGAATTCCCCTGAGCTGAATTCCTCGCCACATTCTTTTCATGTCTGCTGCTTACTGAGTCTGGGTGTTTTATTTGATTTTACGGTTAATCCTAAACTCCAGTTTTATGGTTTGTTTAGCACAGGTTTTCCCAAATCTGCAGACACTCATCAAGCTACAAGAACTCTTCCCTGCTAAAACAGGAGCAGCATGAATAGAAACAAGATCAAGGGCACACTGTATTTGACACCAGTATTTGAACTGGGTTGTTCAGCAGGTACAGTTTTGAAAAGTGCAGGATATGATGTCAGTGTATTCACCAATGGAATTGTAATATTAGAGGAAAAGACAAGTGTAAATGCAATGAAAGCCACGTGGATTATTGATGGGGTTCAAGCCCAGGTACTCTGTGCTGAAAGAACACTACTAGGGGAGCAGCTCACTTTCCAGCTATCACACAGCCCCACAAATCTGTTAAGGAAGTCAGCCTCTCACTGCCACAGGAATTAGAGAAGATTGTCTTATTATTCTGCTCTTATTTATAGTGTATGAATGATGTGGAGATAATGTACTTGCTGCTGCTTGTAAGTAGACTTGTCATTTAACCACAAAATCCTGATAGATTTTACTGTATATATTACAGCTGCAATTACACAGTATACTTTTTTTCCAGTTTACTTCTCTTAGTAATCTAATTCTTAGAAATAAATCTAAATTATCTTTTCAAACCTCATAAGCTAAATACTCGGAGTTTGATTATGTATTTTTGGAAGTGAGAAGCATAAAAGTGATTCCACTGCAGACAATGGGGAAAGCCATTGACTTCAGGAAGAATTGGGTGTAAGCAGCCTACCCTGATGCACACAGAATTCCTCTCAAGTCTGACATCTACCGTACAGATCTGAAATGCTTGTGCTTCAGTATGCACACAGGAAGTAACAGACACATGATTATACCTAAAATAACATCCGGTCTGAATGCTGCTAAACACTACTGGGGAAATTTCAGTCTGAACTTTATACTTAGATACCTTTTGTATTCCATTGCAGCACCACCACATCTGTAAATTTAAAGAAATAAACTCTTATCATGCATGTTTTCTCCTTTCAAGAAGGCAGATTCAGACTGTTTCAGCCTAGAGTGTTTTAGATTCTTCCTCTTCCATCCCCAAGTAAACTGTGTGATGTCATAAGCAGGATTTTCAGTATTAATAATTTATTTCTCCTTGCACTAACTGTCCATGAAATTTAGGAGCACAATTTTACAACGGAGTACACTGCATATGCCAGCATTTTTATCCCACATAAACAAGCACATAGAGATAATCTTGTTGAAATGTTTGAAATGACTTCAAAAGCAGCATTTGTGTGCTTCGGGGAACATAACTCACTCTTTGAATAAAAGTGTTTAAAGACAAAATTGCATAATAATTTTTTTGCTATGTCTTTGTCTATGCTTCTCTTGTTTCTTCCAGAACAGTAACATTTTATTGTGTATTTTGACCTTTACCTCAGCTGATTAGAAACATCCACCAGTCGCTCTCTTTGTACCGTGACTTTGCACTGCCAGTGGTCCTTAAGCTGAAAGAGTCTAATATGTTTTCTGGTCTCTGCAGCCACTGTCATTTAATAAACCTATTGAAGGATTGCATTTTTAAAAAATAGTTTCCAGCAGATTTCTTTTGTCACTCCTACACACATAACATGTCCAGGAAAAAAATCAGGCATGATCAGAAAGACAGATGTAGCTAACATGCTACCATAATAAGACCCACAATCCAGTAAGAGGAAATATGACCTTACTTATCCTTTTCTGCTACTGTGATTCCAGGCAGCTTCTCTGGCTAGGGAGATTTACAGTACCTGGAGAATATCTCACGTGTGACATAGATAACAACATTGTGTCCCTGGCAGACCTCTGGGAACTAAACTGTCACTGGGATGCTCAGAAACCACCAATGTGTTGTGCATTGCTTGATTTCATTCTTCTCATGTGCCTTTTCCTTGGGTAAATGGGTGAGAATCTTTCCTCATGACTTCAGTCAGTTACTAACACAGATTAAGGCTTCTGGAGTTCTTCAAAGAGAGACACTGCAGAGATTTGATAGCTAATAAAGGTGTATTTTTTCCTCTCTGGTTTATACTACTACTTTTGAGCTGAATCATGAGCTACGGGAGGAAATGAGGACAAGCGTCACACCATGCATCCTGTACATGGCTCACTGGTGTCACTGGGCTGTGCTCAGGGGGCAGGGAAAGCTGTCATGCAGCAGTGCTGCACATGGTGGCTGGGAGGGATCCTATAGGGAGGAAAAGGAGCAAATAATCCATTGCCTGTGTCCCTGTTTCCTCTGTCAGCCATGAGATGGCCAAGCTGCCTCACCACAGGAGAGGCCCACCCTATTCAAGTTTAATGTTAAGAAATTGACTCAGTGTTTATGAAAAAGACATCAATTATTGCCCAAGCCCCTCCAGACCCCTCAGAATATCTCAAAATCCTTGCACCACCGCATTTCCAACAAAGGCATCACAGAAAGTGACTGTGAGATCAGCTTTCCTTTTATACATTCTCCCTCTGTACCGTGTTGGCAGCATCAAAGGATAGGCGAGTGGAAACTGTCCCTTAGGGAGACCCTTTACAGGAGAAAAGCATTTATTTGCCTTAGTCTGAAGGTTCCTTGGACCTTTTTAGCAAAGAAGGTGGCTCTGTGCCAGTGTATCTGCCAGACTCTGCTGTGACATGAGCCTCACTGGAGGCCTTATGGACACAGTGTGCTCTGGCTCCCTTCTGATGGAACACCCTGAGCCTTTGCAGCACATGAGGAAGACAGGGACCTAAAAATTCTTCTTCCCTAATGAACCTTAAGAACAAAAGCACAGAGCTGGTAGGTGGGCTGGCTGCCTGGAAGGTAGCCCTGGGTTTGGGAGGGAAGATCATGTGGTTGTGTCAGTAGGGCTTGCTCACAGGGAATGGCTCTGGCTTAGGAATCACCCGATGCAGTGAAGCACCTGCTTCCCCTCTGGTAAGGAGGGGGAATAGCTGGGGGAGGCTGATGGGCCAGAGGGGGAGCTAGACTGTTCTGAAAGCTTTTCTGGGCATTGGAAAATGCTCTGGGACTTGGAGGGCCTAAGTGCATTCATCTATTTACATACCTTTTGCCCAGCACCCTAAGCAGTGGCTGGGCAGTCTCTGAGTCTGTCAACACTAACCAAACCCAAAAATTAATGTTCATCTCATTCTTCTTTTTATTGGTTGGGTTTTTTAGTTGAACTAATTAAAAGCAAGGCCTGAGGTAAAGCCTTGGTTTTTTCAGGTTAGTTGTAGTTTAACATTAATGTCTGGGTTTGATACTGCTTATAATAGCAGTGAAACAATTGTATTTTATGGTAGCTATAAATCTCCTTATTTTTCAGAAGTTAATGTAATAATAATCGTTTTAAGGCTCTCTTATTACCAGCTGTAAGTCTAATTTTCTAACAAGATGCTGCTAATTGCATTACTCTGGCTTCAGCAGTTTTCTTTGTGTAAGAGCCCCTTAGAAGGGAAGTAGATTCTTAGCCAGAGTTCTTGTTTTGGTCCTGTAAAATGTAATTGTGTTGTAACAGTAGCTTCTTCTTAATAATTTTTATCTGCTTTATTAATTATTGTCTAGGTTTTGCTACATCAATTACTTTTGCATTGCTGACAGTCTAACTGCATGTAGTTCAAATAGATCAGTATCCACAAACTGTCTCAACTGATTGTAATTGCATTACTCTCATTTCAGTGCGTACAGTATTTACCACCTCAGCAGCTGGCAGAATTTTGATTGTATTAAAATTCTCAAAATATTACATTACCTGAAAATTAATTTGGAAACCTATCCCCAAGAGTCTGTTTCATAGTCTGCTTCTGTGAAAAATAAATGGACAAGTTAGAATCTGCCTTCATCCATAAGAGCTTTTGAGGCAAGTAATGCACAGTCTGTTAGCCACATCTTGCTTGACCTTGTGACAGTGACAGCTCTTGGGCAGTCACTGTCTGCATGCATGGCCCAACAGGTCTAAAATGGAAGTAAAATTAAAATTAAGTATGAAGAGCAGGGCTATAGTGAGTTCTGTATAGGGAGATGAAAATATGCCTTTTGGGGTCGTACTGTCTGGCTGAACCTGTTAAACAGTCTCATCTTTAGCTAGGTAGAGGGATACAGTATGTTAGCTCCCATTTTCAGAGACTCGTTTTAAAGGCCAGTGTTCAAGCAAGAATGTTTTTCAGTTTGTGATCTTTATTAAAGACTCTGAGGAAAAGCAGATTAGAGATCCCAATTGCATTTGGCACATACTGCACTGTGAATCCAGCATCCTAAGAAAAGGATCATTGTACCTGAGGATGCAGCCAAGGAACTGAAACTTTCAGAGAACATGTTACTTCCTCTTCGCTGTTGGAAGTTTTGTTTCATTCTGCAATAAGTCCAGGATCCTCTGGAAATTCGGGTTGTTGATCCTCTTCTCTCTCCTCAATCCTCATGTTCTGGGGTGCAGACCAGATGTGTTCTGACCTGTTTCTTTGTCTTTGGGACTTGCTGCCAGGTGGGCCTCAATGAAATGTGTCACTTCACCTTCCTTTGGGATGAAGATAGATCCATGTTTTTGCACTTTAGTAACGCCTGGGACTGGCAAATACTTGAGTAGGGAATTCATACCGCTGGCAAGCTGTGACAGTGAGAAGAGAACCCGAGTGGTGAGCAGAGCCAGCTGGCCGGGCCTGTGCAGAGCCGCCTTTCCCTGCTCACAGGCGGCTTCTCTCGCCACCTGCCGGAGCTCCTGCCGGGAATGCGCTGGGAATGCGGTGGGAAAGCGGTGAGAAAGCGGTGGGAAGCGGTGGGAAGCGGTGGGAAGCCTGGCTGCACGCACGGCCGAGTGCGGGACAAACGGGAGCCTGCCTCCCCCAGCAGGACTCGGTGTGTGTCATCGGACCGCGAGAAACCAGGTGGGAGCCAGCCAGCACGCAGCAAGTGTAAAGGATAATTAAACGTTTGGGTTTGGATGCATTCGTTATGACCTTTCTGGTTGTTTTTAGGACACGCAAAACTACTGAAGCCAGTTATGTTTAGAACAGTGTACAACTCTGTCTTTTATGGCATGTGCTGCTATGCAGAAAATAGTACTCTGAAGGTAGTTTAGTGAAAGCTAAATAAGATAATTACTAAGTGGATTAATTTAAAATGGTTTGCTAGTTATGGGAACTACAGCATTGTTTCAAAAGTAGCAGGCCACAGAGTAATTTCAGTCATACAAGGGTATTACTCTGTGCATTTTAGATAAGAACTCAGTGGCTACTGATAGACTTTGAGAATTTCTATGGCTCTCTTGTTGCCTCTTTGGAAACTCACCTGTCCATTAGAGTAACCTTTTTTACTTACAAATAAAAACAAAATAGAAGGTTTATTTGGAAGACAGCTTCTTGTCTGGTATTCTGTCCTGCAAAGATTGCTTTGTGTTACCTAAGCTAAATGTCACAAAATAGTTTGTTTAAACATACTCCACCATGGGAGAAGTCAGCCTACACCAAAAATGCTTCTTTTTGTCAAAATATACATAGAATACATAATTTCCCTTACAGAAACACAAGTTGTGGTGCAGTGTTCCCTTGTTTGGAAACTAGCCTTGACTCTTAAGTTACGTGGTTAGAAAAGATCAGATGGCCTATACCCAAAACTGAACACTGAGTACATGTACTGCTTTTTCTGACATGGTTTGACCTTCTCCTAATTGCTGCCATCTGGGGAGTGGTATCAGCCTGCTCCCATCTGGTGTCATTGATTCTTCAAGTGCTGGTTTGGCTTGTGAGTGGGAGAGGTACATGACCTTATTGCCTATCGGCTAACACTGAAAAAGGGAAACGTAAATACCTGCTTGGTTCTCAGGCTTAAACTGCTACAGACTTAACATTTGGATCTTTTTACTCAAGGGTAAACTTTCAGAAACCCTTTACCATATCACTTTCATGATTATCTGTGACACAGCACAGTCACCTTTGGCAACTGGTAAGTCTCTAATAGGAATAAAGCCTGCAGTAGTCCATAGCAGCGAGCAGGCTTACTCAAGAGAATTAGGAATTAGCCTTTGGTAATACCCTGAGTGGGCATTTGCACATCCTCTGCAGAGCTAAAAGAACCTCTCTCTACATGTTAAAGGCTATGGGGAGCACTTTGACTTTAGAGAGAACATTATCTTGCTGTGTGTAACTAACACACACCCCAAGGATGTGGTGCTTTCTTCAAGTCTGACGAGGTAGGTACTTCTCATTTCTCTGTGTTAAGGAAACAAGTAAGCTAAATGAGTGCAGATTGGGTACAGATGAGAAAATAAATGTGGTTGTCTTTTCTACCACTGTTCTAGTGGCCATTTGCTTGGGTCAAAGATCTTTTGCAAAGCAGAAAATCTAAATAAGGCTCATTCTGCCTTCAGGGAGATGAGAGCTGCCTGTGTTTTTCTGCCAAGAGGTGATCTCTTCTGGTGTGTCTTCTGATACTCCTTCATCCTAGGGACTTTAAATCTGAGTGCTTTTTTTAATATAATAATATTTTTATATATCAAGACATTATCTATCTGGTCTTTAATAGAAGAGAGGATTTTTTTTTTCAAAATGAATAATGAAAGTAAGTTTTTACTTACTCTCATTATTCATTTTGAAAAAAAAAATTTTACTACATCCATTTTGTCTGATGGATGCCTGGGAGAAAGTACAGAGGTACATATGTTCTGTTATATATTTGTTAAATGCTTTATTGAAGTTCAGGGTTTCAGTACTCATTATATTCATAGGCATATAACAGTAGAAGAAATAGATGATGAATGAAAAATGCTTGGTGCTGTAAGCATGATGCAAGGCAAAGATCCCAAATTAACTGATTTGGTTTAACTGGTGTTATTTTTGTTTCACTGTCATGTTTTTCTGTTCAGTGCTCCTTGATCTGAAGCAAAGGGATAGAGCTCTGAACATTTGCAGTTCATCTTATTTACCATCCACACTGCAATGCCTTGTGGTCACAGTTTGAGATGAATACATAACAGAAAATCAAATTAGATCAGTAGAGTCGCATTTTCATATCTGTATTGATTATGTGGCTGCTGAAATGGAGCTTGGCATGGACTTAGTCATCAGTTGGGCCTTGAGTGGCTGAGGTGAAAATTGCCCAGCCCTGACTGTTGTTGGGACGAGAGCCTGGGAGTTCTGCAGGGACTCAGTGCACAGGAGCTGGGAAGTACTGGTGAATATGGATGTAGCATCTCCAAGGAGAACTCAACGGCAGCAATAAAAGCTCAGTCTTAAGGTCGTCTGCTTTTGTTTGTGAGGAGTCACTCTTTTGCTGGGTATTCATGCAACCATGCGTGTCATAAATATAAACTAGAGCTCAGACATTCTCTTTGCAGCCCCAGCTGCCAGTTTCAGGGGGTGTCAATGGGAAATTCTTCAAAGTACCTTTCTACTTGAAATTTCTTATTAATTTTGCTGCAGAAATCCGGCTTGCTGTAAAGTTTTCTGTTAGTAATACCAAGCTGAATGATACCAACATGTGCCTTCACCCTTTCATCGGGCCACACAAGTTTAAAAATTAAAAGTTCAAAAGTAAGTTGTGGGCAAACATAGTTCTTCCAAGAATCCATCTTGCATAGACAAAGTGGATAGAATATGGGTTAAGCTAAGCAAGAGTAATGCATTACCCAGGAAGGTGTCTGCAAATGGAGTCCTTGGGGGATATAGTCATCAGGACTGATTACACATGAATGTATTCAAAGCCACAAATCCTTTTTTTCAGTCTTGCCTCCATTGAAGCCAGTTGTCAGACTTTCTTGAAACTACTTGACATCACAGCTAATTTAAAACCTGTTGCATCAAGCTGAGCCCAAGATTTCATCTGAAACATAACAGTGGTTCAAGTTGCCTTATCACCATGTTTCTTCCTTGTTCAGTTTCGAAATTTTTTTCATTCATAGTTACAACTAGATGTGTCCTGATAAGATAGGTTTTCAGTGTTCACTGAGTTCTGTTTAATCTGCTTATTACCTCCAAAAACAAATGCCAGAATTCTGATTCAGATGTGTGTACGCTGAGATTTAGTTGGCTGCAGTGAAACAATATAACAACAGTTTTCCAATTTAATAGTAGGCCCAAAGTTACAGATCCTGTAAAAGCCTAGTTCATATCAGCTTCATTAAAGGTGGAATTCAGCCTACTGCTGAGGGCTGGCATAAAACCAATCTATGATTAACTCTCCTTAAGTCCTAAAATATGCACTGCTTTTGTTTCTGGACTATAGTCAATTTTACATGGAGAATTTAACACCTCTAAGAACTGGGCCCCAAAGGCTGTAATATTTGCTAAGGGGAAAAAATCTGAAATGTTCTATTGCACAGCACAAAAGAGTATTTCTTGATGAACTAGAATTTGTTTTCATAGTCAAGAATTTTTCTTCATCTTCTGGCAAACAAATCTTGGATTTCATTGTTTACAAATTTTGTCTCAAGACAGTACCTACTTATAAAATATTTCATTAGGCCTTCATTTCATTGTAATAGAGCACATGAAGAAATTTTTTGAGGACGTGGGGAAAGCTACTTTGGGTGCATTAATAATCAGGTATATATTGACTGGATATATGTGTATGTGTTTGCAACTAAATGGATGTGTTAACTTGAAATTTTGCACTTTCATCTGTCGAGACAGCTTGGTCAGATCAGCAGCAGTAGCAGAGTATGATGGTGACATGTGGAGCTCTGCCATGCAGGCAGGGACATTGCTGTTCTGCAGTGATGACTGTCCAGGGGTTTGTACAGCCTGGTTTTGGTGGCACTTAGGCTGTGCCTTCAGTAAATCAGTGTCTGTCTGCTCAACATCTGGGTTACCCAGCTTTCCCAGGTACAACTGTCAGCCATATTATCAGGAGACACTGAGCTGTGCTTGTTTCCATGAGTAGAAAAACAAAGGAATGTGAGGAACCTGCCAAAACATGGTTTATTTCTGTGTAATTCCCCCAGTTCCCCTCTTTCAGTCATATGTTGATATTTTGATGAAAATTCAAACTAAAGACCCTGGAATACATTTTAATTAAGAGAGGCGAAAGAGAGAAGTCTGCAAAAAGGAGTGTGAGCAGCCTGGACTGAGATGGCAGCATGGGTAATTCCTAAATGTGTGCAGATTCATAAACACATTTTCTAGAGAGGTGCGATGTATGCACCAGAAAGGGGCTTCCTGTGAGGAAGAAAATGCCTCCAGCTCTGCCTCAGACCCTGGGCACAGATGGACAAATGCCATTTCTCTGCCTGGTTGGACAAATGCCATTGCTCTGACTGGTTGGACAAGCCGTGGTTCAGAGGGCAGGAAGCAAGCCCCAGCCCCAAAGCGTTGTGGTGCGGTGAGCTGTGATCGCAGTGCTCGGGGGCTGAGCACTCACCAGCTGCTCTGCTCCTGGGCAGGGAGGCACAGGGGTTGTGCTGCTCCTTCCCAGAGCTGTCACAGCTCAGAGCTTCCTGCTGTTTGCAGTCACAATGGAATATTGCTCTGCCAGCCAAAGGGAGGCCGTCCTCTGTGATGTGCAGGGTGTCTCTTCTGGAAGATCTCTGTGCTGCTTTGCTCAGGCAAGAAGTTGACTGTCAAAATGTGAAGTGGTAGACACTAAGAGTTTCATAAGTCAAACAATATAGTTTAAAAACCTGTTTAAAGAGTTTTTCCTTTCTGAAGGCACCTTAAAGTCAATGTTGCTGCAATAATTGTGCTAAACATGTGTAGCTGCAGTCTAGTTTGTCTGTTCCAGCTAATAAACATTTTACACTCCTGAGTTTTTCCCAGCTTAGTGAGTAAACATATAGTCTTAGCTGACTGCAAAAAGATTAGTTTACTTCAGTGGGCTTAATCTATGACATAGACTAATCTTGGTGTGATCCTATTACTGCAAGGTCAGCTGGGATTGTAGTGTTTGATTGTCTTGCTTTGCTCATTTGATTCCAGCGTTTGTGGTTTGGAGCAGTTTTTGTTTTTGTTGGTATCTCTGAGACCTGTAGTCAGGAGAGAGCTGACTCATGTGATCCCAGCTTTGAAAAGGTTAGGAGATTGTGAAGGAGGGAAAAGGGAGAGGTCGTTTTCTCGTGGTGTATCCCCTCAGCAGCATTACCTTTTGAAATTTAAGTTGTTGCAAAGGAAATCCACCATCATTTGTCAGATCTCTGAAGAGCTGTGTGGCAGGGGTTGGTCATCTGGAAGGTACTGCTGTGATAAATGTTCCTAGCAGAATTGGAGAGCCTGCCACTGATGGAGCTGGTAAAGGTGGGAATTCTAAAATTGCCCCTGGACCAATATCTGGCTAATGGGTCTGTCACAGGAACATTCCCTTTGCCTCCCAGCATGACAGGCTGGTGGCTCTCAGGTCTGGGTGTTGCTGCTAGGGGATTGATCTGCAGCTGCCCAGAAGCTGTTTGTTTCCAGTAATTAACTTGGCACATCTCACCACTGAGCAGGAACTGCAGCTGATGTCATGATCAACAGATAAGAGGGATGAGGTGCTCCTGACAGCCTGTGAGTGAGAGTTCGTGGTGGTGCCTTTCTCTGACATAAACACTACAGCAGCTCCTCTTGGCAATCCCAAGGAAATCAGTGAAAACCTTAAGGGGTTTCCCCCTTCTTTTACAGACATTGCACAGTTGCTTTTTAATTTAATGCCTCATAGGCAAATGGGAGCAATTGATTTTTCTCCTAATTGATGTTATCAAATCTCCTCCAATTTAATTAGATTTCACTGCTTTAATGCACCTTTCTTAACAAATATCGGTGAACAGAAGGTAAAACACTACAGTCAGAAAACATCCAGCATAATGGCAAAAGTCACTGAAATGTCACAGGACTTGGTGAGTTATGCAAAGACAATAAACAGGGAGCAGCAACACACTGACAGGTGCTAAGCCCTGTCAGACAAGGCCACCTAGAACATGCTGATCCACTGCTTGCTGAGGTGTGCTAGAGTTGTTTCTGGACTGCATCATGGGTAAATTTAACTGAAATAAAGAAACCTCTAAGTGGTAGAGTTATAATGCAGAGAAGAGGGATCATAGTATTACGTTTGTATTTCTCCTCTCTTTTTTTTTCTTCTGGTGATGAACTCTGAAATGAGATGTTAGGGTTCTGTAGCCATCCCTTTTAAACTAGCGTCCTTTGGAGTTCAGCATCTCCCTCTCCCTCTCCTCCAAAAAGTTTCATTAGTGTTAGGAAAGTACTTAAAACATCTTGCAAAAGTTTGAACCCATTACCATAAAGAACTGTGGGCTTGTCAGCTGAGAATGTTCTTTAAAAATGTAGCTGAAGCACTTTGCAAACCATAATCATGCTTGTATCTGTCAAAGAACTCCAACTGATTCTACAAATATACTGGAATTCTGTGTCTTTGTATTGATACTGATGATTGCCTCTTTTATTCAGGGAGAGAAACCAAGACATTCAAGATATGGGGTGACTTGCACGTGGTCCCATAGAAAATCAGGGACAGGAAGAGAATATCTGATTCTCAGTCCCTTACTTTATGTTGAAACTTGTTCTATATCTTATCTTTACAGTTGTCTTGGAGCTAACTTATCCCTTATACTGTCTTGTTGTTCTTCTGGCACCAAAATGTATTCATATGCACATTTCTAGGTCTTCTCTGGGTTTCAGTTACCATTACTGCTAACTGTTCCAAAATTATTTTGTGTATTTTATTTACTTTTTTCATTTGAAAAACATTTTTTACAGTCAGAGCCAACATCATGGTATACAACACCAGTACCTCAGAGTTTAGGAAAGGTTACTGGCCGATTAAATTCCTTTTCATACAGAGAGGTTTTTATACATCTTCTGGACAATTAATTGCATGTAAAGATGAACATATTGACGTTTCTCACATGCCAATGTGACAAATATTAGCCATGGTTGTACTTCTGGAGGGAGGATGGAGAACAGTCCATGAGAAATCCTGTGCATTCCCAAGGAAACTGGCGCTGCAAAGCGCACCAGGTGGCGCTGCTGGCAGCCCAAAGGCGGCGAGCGGGACGGGCCGGGTTTGGGGGAACGGGACCGGCCGGGTTTGGGGGGAGCGGGACGGGCCGGGTTTGGGGGAGCGGGAGGGGCCGGGTTTGGGGGAACGGGACGGGCCGGG
>WBNQ01073941.1:0-12357 GCA_013401375.1 Spizella passerina
CATGCAGTGAACTCCCTGGCATTTACTGACTCCCCCTGCACTCTGTGCCCTTAGCAATTTCCCTTGAACTCTTTTACATGGCAGAGTATAAGGTCCAGATCAATTTGATAAGTAGGAAATCATGATGAACTGTTTATAATAGATTTAAGTGCAGTAAAGGATGCTATGTTTTCTTTCAAGGTGTCTTTAGAGTTAACATAGAGACACCATTTTAGCGTTCTGTGCTTCATGGTGTTGTCCATTTACTGGCTTACATCAGATTTGTAAATCCTTCATGACATTTTTATTAAAGGAAATATTACTTCATCTACTATGCTGCTAACAGCAGCATTTCGTTTCCCTAGGTAAGTGAGAAGTTCAGAGCAGTGTCAGAGCTTAGCTACATTAGCCATTTGTGGTGAAAGAAAAGCCTCTATTAATGCTTATGCACTAGAATTAAGATGACTTGAATGCTGTAATCCTTCCTGTTCAGCTATTGGCATCATGCTGCCATCTGACAACAGCTGTTTCCTTCTTAATCTGATGCAAAAAAATGGTGATAGATTGTTACTCGCACCATTACAAGCTCAGTCGTTCCATTTTATATTTTAGTAAATTTGAACAGCGTTTCATAATAAAACCCTGTTTAACCCTCTTTAATGTATCCATGTGTTACATATAGTATAGTCTTCTTTATTTTTGCTCCAGTAAGTACCCAAAGAGCTGACAGACATTGTTCTGCACCAGCATTTTACTTTCAGTTCTGTAATTAGGAACAGCAATATCCAAAACTTGTCATGAGGAAAAAACCCAGGCATTTGGGGCACATAAGAAAAATGAGTAAGCACTGCATGTCACGACACTCTGTAATCACCACTCTTGGCAGAAGGCCAAGCATGGAGTTCACAGAGGCTTTTGAAGCTACTGGAGCTGGAGGGTCCTGCCTTGGAGCTGGATTTCAGGCTGACATCTCTGCATTTCCTTACAGCTGCTACTTTCAAGACTCAAAAATACATTTGCCTCCTTTTCCCTGAGTTTCAAATTGTGGGAGTACTTAGGTGAATCTTGGAGTTCCAAAACTCATCCATGAGAATCAGATTTGAACACTTCTGGATCACAGTCCCATCATAGGTGCTGGTTTGACTGACAGCTACTGGCATGCCCACATATATTGAATACATTTGGTATTGGAGATAAAAGCTTGCTAAATGACAAAGTATTCCTTGAAAGCAGAAGGCTGAGCATTTGTATTTTTTTTTTAATGCTCATTTTGAGCTGGTGATACACAGAATAGTGACCACTGTTGGTTGTGAAGCTGGAGAATTTAACTGAAGATCTTGTCCTTTAAGTGTTTTCTGAGTTTAGCTTGGGAACACAGTGGATTTCAGACATGGATAAGGGGGACAAAAAAAGAGTCACACTAAAAATCAGGCAAAATTAGGCAAATAATTATCTACCTTTCAAAATTATGAACTTTATTTTAACTTCAGGTGAAATCCTTTGGATAGAAAACACAGATGTCCATATTTACAAGAACAATGGAAGCTACAGAAGGCAGTTGGTTTGCACTCACCATTACCCAGCACTGTGTGTACATGTGCTGTCGATCACCCCAAGGGTACAAATCTCTCTGATACACAGGAAAGGGGGAAAGGATTATGTGATTGTCGGATTAGGAACTATTTTTCTCTGATCTAGACAGTTATTGTGAACAATTCTAATTATTGGTGGCAGAAATACTCAGAGTCATCCCAGAACTTCCAGCAGCAGAAATCCCAGCTTCTGGAGAAAATGGACTTTGGTTCAAAGTCTCTTAAAATTCACCTTCTCTAGCCCAGTAGCTGTTGAAAGCAAAGCTGGTATCTGTTTTGCAAAACACAAAATATTGTGACTAGCCAGGCAGAAAGGAAAAATGGTCCTGCTCTTCTGTCTACTCTTCCTGTCAGATATGCACTCCGAGAAACCAAGTTCTGTAATGTTTGCAGCTGATAGTTCCTCAGGCTGGAACACCCACCCCATGAACTGGCTGCACAGAGACTGAACTTCTCACTCCTTTCTCTGGAATTGGTGCAACTATTAATTTGTAATTCAGAGGATCTTTGAACCTACTCTTATATTAGCTAAGAGCCATGCTGAGATTGTTAACTTAGCAAATCACTTGATTCTGCAGTTCTCTTTTGTATTAGCTGCTTCCAGTAATGAGACTTCGCATGCAAATACAAATAGTTGGAGCAAAATGAAAAACTCTAAGCCCTAATAGATAAAATTAAATATTGCAAGTATTTTCATGACACTGCAGAATGTATGAATAATGATCAAGTGTTCAGGAATGAAATGGAAGGAAACAAAATATGGAATTCTTCGCTAATATTAAAGATCTGCTATGTAAACTGTATTTAATACTATCTTCAAAGAGATGAGTTCTTGGGAGTATTCTCAAGGGGATTTGTTTTGTTTGCTCCATTCCCCTTGGTTTAATCTGAAGTAAATAAAGTTTATTTAAAATACGTTCTTAGGTTTTAGTCTTACTGACTCAAACATAACACCAAAACCAAACAATCAGCAGGACAGTCTTTGGGCATCAGTATGAGCTGGATTAGGAGCTCTAGAAATGCCTCCAAATGTAATTTTTTGAAGGACGTGGATTGATAACATATACTGACATTTTACAGTGAGAACAGATTTTTTTAAGAAAGTGTTCTAATCCAGATGTGTTGTAAATATTTTTACTTTTAGCCATAGCAAAATGCATTTGACAGTTTTAATTCATTATCTTAAAATACTACTTAGAAATTCAGAGTGATGAAGATGTCTTTCTCTTTGTCCACTGACATTTTTGATATTTACATTTCCAATCAGGGCGTAAACACAACAGTTTTGCTGACTAAAGTGCACTGTTAAAATTTAAATGCATGTTTATTTTGTGAATACATAATTCAGGGAATTAAGATAACACTGAACATCCACTATGAGTAGGGAACATGGCTTGCAATTTAGAAAGGGGCCTGTGTTCTGCAGATAAGTACACTGTCAGTGTTAGTCTGTGTTTAAAATGTTTCAGCTACAGGGGTTAGAGTTGAAGAATTGCTTCATTTCTGCAAAGCTGGAGCAGGCTTTGCAAGATCCACGATTGGGAATGAGTTCCCGAGAATTGCTTGTGACAACTGCATGTTAAATGTGATCCAGATTTCCTTGAAAGGTGATGGTTTTAAACCTAATCAGGAAGTTGTATCCTCAGAAAGTTCAATAAATTCAATCATAAATTAAATAGGATGTGTTACTTTAAAAAAAAAAAAATGCAGTATAATAAAGATATTTTTTCTAGTGTCTTATAGTGAATAATAATTTCTATTTTTTGTCATTCGCATGCATTTAAATTACTCTAATTGTTGCAAGGAACAAGAATTATTGTAAATTATGGCCTATTTGAACATAAAAGTAGCTCTACTGGTTTGGACTGAAAGTCCGTCTCCCTGGTATCCTACTTGTTTGAAAGACACCCATAAAAGAGTTTTAAGGAAGGGGCAGTATTCCCAGTGCTCTCACCAGCTTGCAGCCATATGCTGCCAGGCTATTCCTGAGCCAGATGTTCTTTCTGTGTGTTTAGCAATAGTCCATGGATAAATCTTCCACAAACATGTCCAGACTTGCCGAGAACTCGTGTAAGCTTTCAGCTTCACCAGCATCCTGCAGCCAGCAATACCACTGTGTAATGACACATGATGTGGAACGCCACCCCCTCCAGTTTGTTTTGAGTCAGTTTCTGCATTGTAATTACTGTCCATTCCCCTTAGTGCTGCTGCTGGAAGAGACAGTGAATGATCCATTGATACAACTCCTTTTTCCTCCCTTGAGGTTTGTGTCTCAGTAATTTAGTTCCCTGTCTTTACCTGTAGACCACCTTCTCTGCCCTCTGTAAGTGTTTGGTGGCTTTTAAAAATTGATCCTATAATTACAGTAGCCTGCAGTCAAATCACTAGGATTGCTTGTATGAGCCAGGTATGTTCAACTAGGTCCTGAATTAGAACTGGTATTTAATATAGTTTAAATCTGAATATTGTTTAAACATAAACACAGCTTCCATTATATTGTGTTTGGATGTTTGGGAAAATCAGCCTCTTAACAGAAAACCTGATCTGACTCTACAATTTAGGCCAATACTTATTTTATTATTAATGCACATTGTTTGCTTCTGTAAGAATATGTTATGCCAGAAGAGTTTGCCATGTACTTTTATAACTTAAAAGTCTTTCTGACATACACCAAGCATAGTATAGTAAATGCTACTGGGAGATTTGTAAATATATTCCCAGTATTGTTCTGTACTTTGCAATACGTCTGTAATTTAAGAATCGTGCTTAATCATCTATCCCAACACTTCTGCACTTTCAGACCCTAAATGTGAATAATACAAAATCCAGTATACGTAGTGGGTCCTTGCAAAGCAACTGTGATGAAGCTTTATTTTAAAATTTTGTTCATGCTTTTCATTAAAGTACTTATCTGCAGCCAAGAGAATAGGAAATTAGGTTGACTAAAATAGCTACAATAGTCTAAACTGAATGGTTAAAAGTAGGGAATTCTACTGACTAAAACATGGTACTTGAAACATGGCAACATCCTAAAGTTATAACTATTTCACAGCTTGTTGGCAGCCAAAAAATTATGTACCTGCTTCAGGGAGAAAAAACAACATTTCAGTTTTGCCCATGTGAATAGTATATTAGGCAGCACTTAAGACATTTTAAACTATTACGGTTATATATTGTAATACATATTTCTTCATAATGTTGCAGCACACATTATACATTGGGCTGAATCCTTGTAAAAATATCTTTCTGTGATTTCTGTAATGAAATGCACTTTGGATAGATAATAACCTGATGATTCCACAAATAGATAACTCTGAAACTGGGGCTAGGAAAAAGCAAAATATTCAGTTTGAAAACTGCTCCTATGAGCATCTGCTCTTAGAGTAGCAATAATCTTTTATAGCAATTCTGTCTTAATTTTTAGTGATGATCCAAAGCAACAAAAGGGAAAAAAAAACAGGCTAAGGAAAAAAATAAAAAAAGAATTATTTTGGTGGGCATGCAACTTGTTTCCCCTTAACTGTTCATTCATCACCAGGATCCCCAAAACCATCAGAGAGACGTGGTGTTTGTGCTGTTGCTTTGATAAAACTAAAACTAAGATGTCTACAGACTAATTTTTCTAATTTTTGGAAGTGCTTTTTGGGCTTTTGTGCTCTTGAAAACCAGCCTATTTCAGTGAGAAATGTGGATTTTTAGAAATAATAATTATACTAGGAAAAGCCCTACTGTGGTTGCAATAGAAAAGCACTTTACACTACTACAGCCACCTAAATACCTGAACAGGTATTAAATGTTACAAGTACTCTTATATTGATAAAATTTATCTACACTAGTATGTTTTCTCTGTATCCATTCTGAAAGAGTCTGGCTGGCCAAATTAAAGTGTAGAAGGCTGTAGTGATAAAGCTTCCATTCCAAAATTCTCATAATTCCTTTGGGATGTGCACAAAACTTGGGTGCTGTTGACAAGTGCCCAGCCTGAACTGTAAATATCTTTCTGAACATGAAAGGGAGAGGGAGCTGACACCTGGTAATCCCATCATTTTGGAGAGAGCTGTGCAGGGAATAATTGTACACAGATTCTTGTGGAATTTCACACTGCTGTTTCATTGTCCTGTCTCTTCTGGGATTTTTTACCTGAAAGAAAGAGTGCTGTAATTTTTTGCCATAGTGCTATTTCCTAAAAGACCTCTCTGGTATAAAGAATGATGTTGAAAAAAATCAGAAAGTGATCTAAACAAAAAATGCAAAAAGAAAGCAGAGTGAGGGAATAGGAATAGGTTGTCCTGTAATTATCCCCCAATGAAAAACAACCCCAACAAGCAAACAAACCACAAGGAAAAAGCAATTTAAATACTTAAAACTGAGAATCTTTTGTGAATCCAAAACGCAGACAGCAAACAGTTCACTCATGGATCTATTTATTTGTTCCTCAGAAGAGAATTTACAAGCCCAAAGCCAGGCTGGTGGATCATCCAGCTCCAGCAGCACTGGGCCAGGGCCCTGAAGGCTTGGTAGGAGCTACCCTGGTGCCCATCTCTCCTGCAGCACCTCAGAGATGAGTGTAAAGGAGCCCAAGTGCTGCAGCAGGTGCTGAACTCACAGGACAGGAACTAGGGCTGAAATACAAGTCCAGGAAAATGAGAAGAGGCTTAGTCTCTGACTTTGGTGGGTTCATCATTTTGCTTCACGTGCTCTGGCAATTGAAAAACTTCAGTATTCTACTGCCCTGTCATTTATAACCTCATTTTCCGAGTCTTTTTCAGCCTTTGATGAAGTAAGGCTACTTTCTTCACAAACACTGATGATCTCAGCTATGCAATAGCTTCTTGTTCTACAATGTAGGCATTTGCCTTATAATTTATCAATTTGTCTTTTGTCTATTCATCAATCCTTATAATCCATTGCCTTAAGAAAAGAACCTCAAACAATCTGTAGTAATCTTATTAGACAATTAGAAAATTTGGAGTGCTGATCATTATATAGCTGCATATATGGGGAATGAGGGAGAAAAAAACCGTATTTGTATAGTAGTTGAAATTTTCTTGTTTGTGGCCTGTGTGCTGGTTTTGCCATGCTTCTGGTTTGTCCTTCACCTTGCAGCTTGAGAAAAGCAAAATGCAAACAGGATTTTCATATGAGTACTACTTGATTGTTCCTAACCTGTTCCTGTTAGCTAAGCTAACAGAAATGTGATTTTGTTATATTTATCAATAACACTTATAATTCTGAGAAAATTGTAAAGACTTTTGGAGTGGAGGTACTTGTGTATAGCTGAAGCTTTTGTACCTCAGCCAGCAGGTGATGAAAAATCCTACAGATGATTATCCCCTTGTACTTCTGTAAGATGTTCCAAAACACAGGTAAAATAATTAGGTTCTAAATCCCCTCAAGAACAGAAGAACTCATGATGTTAGTATTTGTAATATTTTCACCAAATTTTGTTGCTATTCATGCTTACATACAAGGTGAGACCTCTTCTCAATGAGAATTTGTGAAATACTCAAATTACTGTAAGTGCTCACTTCTTGTATTTCAGTTTTAAAGATGGTAGAAAATGTGCTTGGAAAAAGTGGTGAAATCAGAAGTTTATGCAGCTGATATATTATACTGGGAGTGTTAAACTGCATAATTACTGATAAAGAGATGCTAGCCTGGCTGGAAATTATGTGGTCCTTTAAAAATGTTACTTTTCATTAACACAAAATGCAATCCTCATCTCTTTGCTTTTGCCCGTCTCTCATTCACAGTATATAAAGTAGCACAGCACTGTCTTTAATGGTGAGGAAAGAATAGAAAAGAGATGATGATGATTCTTAGATATTTTAAGTAATTTGTCCCATGATTAGAGATTGATGGGGTCATCTAAATTCTGAGATGGAAATATTACTTACCAGATTATAATGCCTTCTGCCAATTTGTTTTTATATTTAGTAAAAAATACTCTGCTCAAAGGAGGTGGTTGTCCCACTCTGCTCTGCACTGGTGAGGCCTCACCTTGAACACTGTGTCTAGTTTTGGGCGCTGCAATATAAAAAAAGATCTTAAGCTATTAGAGAGCATCCAAAGGAGAGCCATGAGGATGGTGAGGGGATGCTGTATGAGGAAGGCTGAGGTCACTTGGTCAGTTCAGCCTGGAGAAGAGGAGACTGAGGGAAGACCTCACTGTAGTCTGCAGCATCTTCACGAGGGGAAGAGGAGGGGCAGGCACTGTGGTGGTCAGTGACAGGACCTGAGAGAATGGCCTGAAGCTGAATCAGGAAAGGTTTAGGTTAGGTATCAGGAAAAGTTTTTCACCCAGAGTGTGTTTGAGCAGTAAACAGGCTCTCCAGGAAAAGGGGAAGATAATGTATAAGGGACAGTGTGTTGCCTGATTCTGAGAACTGCTTTCTGTCCCTGAGAGAAACGCATTCTTCCACTGATGCAAGTTAGTAGCCCTGCTCCCATTGATTTTTCAAGTGCCAAGATGAAATCAAGGGCAGCCAAGAGCTGCAGATGGTCTTTCTCATCAAAGACCCAACACCAATGCAGCTGTACGTTGTTAGTGCTCACTCTGACCCCAGTTCCCTATGGCAGCCATATGGCTTGGAACCATTCCCTGGTACTCTTCCCTCTTGCAGGACACATGTGTGTATCTTACTCTGCAAACCAGCCCCACTTCCCTGGACAGTTTTTTCTCATTCACTACTGTTCTGATTTTGCTTGTGACTCAATTTATCCCAGTGAATCTATAATTATCTTTGTTAGATTAAAATTTCAGGAGACTTGGTCATAGATGTCCCCATAATATTTATGTTTACATATATGTAAATTTGTATTACTTTCCACATATGCATTCTCATTGAAAAGTTACTTCAGCTTTCCTCTTTATTTTCCTTTTTGGACATATGGTGAACAGTACTGTACATAGTGTGAGTTATTAAATAGTAAGATACTACAGTAAATCAAAGTAAATCTAACCACTATAACATAAATACAGTTTTTTGGGGGTGAATATCTTCCAAGTGAGCTGCAAATGTTATGTTTTTCCTGCAGAAACTACACTGTAATATCTTGATGTAGGCAAATGTTCAAGTTTAGCCTTCTGTAATTCCAGCAACTGCTTCCAAAATACACAGCAGTGGTAGTATATTCTTGTCTTGTAATTCTGCAGCTCTGTCTGAACCTTGCTCTAAAAGCCTATCACAATTTCTTTGCAATCAAAGATGAGCAAATTAGTGCAAATTTATTAAATCTAGTAACTTGTGACTGTAACAAATGTACCCTTAGAGGACTGAAGCCCTGAAGGCTACAGATTTGACACTTTGTTTATAATTATTTGTGACTTGCATGTGTGGCTATGCATCAGTCTAGAGATAATCATGAACTTTACAGTTATTGCTTGGTACATGGTACTACGGCATAGCTGTAATAGTGCTGTGAGTTTTTATTGGTGTATGACTGGTATTTTTTTAGCTTTCTAACTGGCTTTCAGCCAAGAAGAAACAAAACCTCAAATATTAATTTATTGTACACATTTTTGCATGTGCTAATTTTCCTTTTAATTGTTATTCATCAGAGTTACTATTGAATACCTATGAAGAGTAAACAAAAAGCATCAGAAGGACTATCATAAAGAATCTGTTTTTTCTTGCAGCTTATATTTGTAAAATTTTGGTTCAAAATTTGTCCAATCCTTGTTACAATAATGTTTCCAATCCCAAATATCATATACTTACATTCTTTAAAAAAAATTGCAAGTGCTAAATGTCATTGTCAGAGCTATTTGCACAAAAAATGTCAAAAAATTGTTTGTATGAAATGCATGAATGCATAAAACCTCATTAAATAGATAAGCAAGAATGTGGGAACTTCCATTCCTTCTTTCTGATCTCTCTATGATATTTGCAGACATGGTTTTAAAAGATATTGTCTCATTAAGATGGTATATCTTAAACTGTAGTCAGGACCTGACATGTGGTTAAAGTATGGTGGCCTTCTTTTGGATTTAGTATTTCTGGAAAATGCTGTTCTGAGTTGATATGAAACATTTTTAAAATCCATATTGAATTCAGAAGATTGTTTCCATTCAAAATAGCAAAAATAAGACTGACATCTTGAAATATTCTCTATTAAGAGTGGCTGAATTTGATTGCAGTGTAAAATGTGAGAGAAAGAAACACTTTTCAAATATTTGTTTGGGATGAAAGAAGATGATGCAAAATGAATATTTTTGTCAGTAAGAAAGAACTAAGAATATTTTGCATTGTGTTAACTTTAAGTTTTACTGGGTATTCTTCAACCCTTAAAGACAAGTGGTTTTCTTTCTCAGAGCCCATGACTCATACAATTGTTCCTTTCTTTGTTCTGAAGCATTTTTCCTCAGTACATAATGACATTTCTGGATAGCTCTGGCTTGCTCAGCTTAGGATTGTGTCACAATTTTCATGAGCTTTTCTGACTGACTAAACTCTCCTCCTTTGTGGCTGTTCTGTTTTATTTCACCAGATGTTTTTGTGCTACAACTTCAGCTGTGATCAAATCTGCAGGCAACAGCAAAATTAGAAGGGTAAGGAAGAGAAGAGCTCCCAGTCAATGTGCTGACTGACTTAGTCAACACGTGTGGGAGAGAGCATGGTTTCAACTTCCTAGCCAGATTCAGACTGAAAAAAACTATACCAGACCCTGCTGAAGCCTGAGCTAAGATGGGGGTAGGGGATGGTGACACAGAACCTGAACCCAAGCGATGGACACAGCCTGTCTGTAAAGTAACAAATCATATATTTAGTTCCAAGTATGTTCTCTGCACTTGCTAGCACCCCCAATCTTTCTTGGTGAAACTGTAGCTGATGAGTTCATCAGTTGTTACATCCCAAGTACTGGACAGAGGGGTCTATTTCCTGACCTAAAGAAGAAAGGTGGGGGGAGGAGAGTGTTAGCTACCCAAGTCTTCTTCACTCCTGCCTCTTCAGAGGGTTTGGTGTTGGATGCAGTGTCCAAGAGAAGAGACCAAACCCAGGATTTCTGGCCTTCATGACAGCAGCCTCTCAACAAGAGAGTAAATGCCCCCTTCCATTCAGAAGCATGGCACATTTCCCTGAGGAGACCTTTCAGAAGGAGCTTCCTCTGTGTGCTTTGATGTGCAAGCCAGTCAGCAGGTCTGCTCCAAGTGTATCAGACAGTGCATGATGTTCAGATCAGTCTCACCAATGTCAGAAGCAGCCATGTGAAAAGTTGGTGCTTTCCACAATACTGTGCCTGTGATATAGTCACAGAAAGTATCTGTGATGTACAAGGTCCCAGTTGCTCTACAGAGTTCAGGGTGCTCATGCTCAAGAAAGATCAGTTCAAATTGAAACAGATGCAGAGTCAACAAAGAGTCAGGAGGATGGAAGATCTCCCTCTGAAAGAAAACCAAAAGTGTGTTTAACCAAGAAAAAAATCTTTTTTAAGGGTTATACAGCTGACTTGTATAAATGTCAAACATGATTGAACAAAAAAATGAGATACCAGTCTCAAAACGTTTTTTTTACCCATCTTTATTTCAATTTCATATGCTAGTAGATTGTATCTACCTTTGCAGTGAATCGATTCAGTGTGCACCACATTTGGGTAGTACTTTGGGAGAATTAAGAAGGGGCAGGGTGATTATATTTGGGAAATACAACCACCTGTTCATAATTAGTGATGTATGGAATGTGAAGTCATTATTTATAAAATCAAAGTTGTGTCAGAAGTAGTTAAAGAAAAAGGGATCATTCAGAGTTACCAATGAAAACCTTAGTCTCCAACACTCATGCTGACTTCCCCTTTCCAAAAGTGGCATGAAACATCAGTTATGGCATTTAGTTTTCTCCAAAATTCCTACACCTCATGTGCACTAGATTTATCATCTGTTTTCTGTGCCTGTGGATGCAGAAATCCATGCCATTTTATCCCTGTTAAATCATGCACCAAATGAAAGTAAATCTAGTGATGTAACGGGAAATAATTTTCTTCATTTTTTGGTACCTTTCAATGTAATTGAACATATGGTCAATACTCCTCATAAATAGCTAGATATTATTAGCCCCCTTATATGGATTCCCTGTTACAGGAAAAGGAAAGCAAGAATTGATATGAGGGCTTGTGCAAGGTCACACTACAAATAGATGTGGATAAATTACTTCTACAGAAACAGATATACCTCTGTGGGTAAAATTCAGCAGCTATCTGACCATGAGTAAAAACATAAGGCAGATGAGAACCTCAGCCACTCAATCCCTGCACTGTGATTTACATAAGGTAAGCAGATGGGCAGCAATGGGCAAGATCTAAATTTCTCCAGAGAAAGCATTCAAGAAAAACCAAACAGCATAAAATAGAATAAATGCACGTGCTCATTAGTCTTCATATGGATAATCTCAAAAGCAGCACTGGTAGTTACTGTTTCATATTTGCGAAGTCATGGAATTAAAAATTACCGAGGCAGCCACCAGAGTGCACCAGATACATTTTAGAGCAACTCGCAAGAAAAGTGAACAACCTAAGAACTGTAACTCCCTTTTCTTGCAGTCTTCTTTTTTGTTGTTGTTATGTGAAACGAATCATCAGCTCTTTAAATATGCATGCAGAGGGCAGTGAGGAGGAAGGTGAAGACTCAGAAAGCTAGGAAAGCATCACTGCTTTCTGAGTACACGTGTGACTTTATCCCCACCTTTGCCATTTGGGGATGTGTAAGATGATCTGTAACACCCTCCTACATATCAGTACTGTACATTTTGAACTACTGACTACTCCACGCTGTGTATGCCATATGGTGCAC
>WBNQ01073941.1:12763-44781 GCA_013401375.1 Spizella passerina
TTCCATTCAGAAGCATGGCACATTTCCCTGAGGAGACCTTTCAGAAGGAGCTTCCTCTGTGTGCTTTGATGTGCAAGCCAGTCAGCAGGTCTGCTCCAAGTGTATCAGACAGTGCATGATGTTCAGATCAGTCTCACCAATGTCAGAAGCAGCCATGTGAAAAGTTGGTGCTTTCCACAATACTGTGCCTGTGATATAGTCACAGAAAGTATCTGTGATGTACAAGGTCCCAGTTGCTCTACAGAGTTCAGGGTGCTCATGCTCAAGAAAGATCAGTTCAAATTGAAACAGATGCAGAGTCAACAAAGAGTCAGGAGGATGGAAGATCTCCCTCTGAAAGAAAACCAAAAGTGTGTTTAACCAAGAAAAAAATCTTTTTTAAGGGTTATACAGCTGACTTGTATAAATGTCAAACATGATTGAACAAAAAAATGAGATACCAGTCTCAAAACGTTTTTTTTACCCATCTTTATTTCAATTTCATATGCTAGTAGATTGTATCTACCTTTGCAGTGAATCGATTCAGTGTGCACCACATTTGGGTAGTACTTTGGGAGAATTAAGAAGGGGCAGGGTGATTATATTTGGGAAATACAACCACCTGTTCATAATTAGTGATGTATGGAATGTGAAGTCATTATTTATAAAATCAAAGTTGTGTCAGAAGTAGTTAAAGAAAAAGGGATCATTCAGAGTTACCAATGAAAACCTTAGTCTCCAACACTCATGCTGACTTCCCCTTTCCAAAAGTGGCATGAAACATCAGTTATGGCATTTAGTTTTCTCCAAAATTCCTACACCTCATGTGGAGATTCTATAAAGTGTACTAGATTTATCATCTGTTTTCTGTGCCTGTGGATGCAGAAATCCATGCCATTTTATCCCTGTTAAATCATGCACCAAATGAAAGTAAATCTAGTGATGTAACGGGAAATAATTTTCTTCATTTTTTGGTACCTTTCAATGTAATTGAACATATGGTCAATACTCCTCATAAATAGCTAGATATTATTAGCCCCCTTATATGGATTCCCTGTTACAGGAAAAGGAAAGCAAGAATTGATATGAGGGCTTGTGCAAGGTCACACTACAAATAGATGTGGATAAATTACTTCTACAGAAACAGATATACCTCTGTGGGTAAAATTCAGCAGCTATCTGACCATGAGTAAAAACATAAGGCAGATGAGAACCTCAGCCACTCAATCCCTGCACTGTGATTTACATAAGGTAAGCAGATGGGCAGCAATGGGCAAGATCTAAATTTCTCCAGAGAAAGCATTCAAGAAAAACCAAACAGCATAAAATAGAATAAATGCACGTGCTCATTAGTCTTCATATGGATAATCTCAAAAGCAGCACTGGTAGTTACTGTTTCATATTTGCGAAGTCATGGAATTAAAAATTACCGAGGCAGCCACCAGAGTGCACCAGATACATTTTAGAGCAACTCGCAAGAAAAGTGAACAACCTAAGAACTGTAACTCCCTTTTCTTGCAGTCTTCTTTTTTGTTGTTGTTATGTGAAACGAATCATCAGCTCTTTAAATATGCATGCAGAGGGCAGTGAGGAGGAAGGTGAAGACTCAGAAAGCTAGGAAAGCATCACTGCTTTCTGAGTACACGTGTGACTTTATCCCCACCTTTGCCATTTGGGGATGTGTAAGATGATCTGTAACACCCTCCTACATATCAGTACTGTACATTTTGAACTACTGACTACTCCACGCTGTGTATGCCATATGGTGCACATTGTAACTGAACATTGCTTCTTCCATGTTTTGAAGGGCAACATAAAAGCATTAAAGGTGAAGTTTACCAGACAGATGTGCACATCTGCATGTGACCTACTCATGTAGTCAGCCTTTCTAGTCAGTGGAAATAAATGGACAATTCTGGCTCAGGATTTGTCTTTCTATGCTAAGGTGGAGGTCTAACGTAGGACAGAGGATTTTACCCTCTAAAAGATGATTTCTTTCATGGACTTCTAATGGAATGTAAAATCAGTTATATTGCTCTAGGCATCAAGAGTTAAGTACATGTAATCTACATTTTTGTATTACTCCTAGCATTGATTATTAACAGCTGCAGAACACTCTTAACACATGTTGTTCTTTAGGTAGTGGAGTGCAGCAATACAAGAAATGTGAAACGCAATAAGGGTTAGATTTCATCTTACAGTACACAAACAATGTTCCATTTAATGTATTTTCTGGCTTCTGGCTGGAACCCTGGAAATATGATTTGGATAATGGAAGTACTGCCATTTTATTTCAATGTGAATTAGGTGAGTGAGCTGGTGAGACATTTTCTGCTCAGTTTAAAACCCATCTAAGCAAATGCTGGAATAGATAATAGAAGGGAAAGGTTGAAACTCCCCTGCATTAAAAATATGCTTTAAAATCCAGTTGTACTTCTACTTTAGCACTACAGTAGTTGTCAAAATGCTCTTGGACATGGGGATTTCTAGATCTCAGCAGGAACAAATCCATCTACTGCCAAGTCAGCCTGTGAATTTAAATTTGTCAGCTGACCTGTTACTATTTCCTCTAGCCAATTCTTCTCAGTGGGTTGCATTTTTATCTGCTGATAATTAACATATCATTAGGAACCGGAATGTAAAAAATCACTTAGCACATTTTTAAAAAGAATAATCATATATTTATACAAAATATGAAAAACAGTGTGATTTATTTTTTTATTTGGGAAAATTTTAAAAATGAAAATAAATAGCTTTGCAGTGAAGCGTCAAAAGCACATGTTGAACACATGCTTATTCAAACCCTGTAAAGCAGTGATGAAGGATGGCATTGCTGAGAAGTTCTCTTTTTAGCAGTTTTGTAAAGAGAGCGCCAAGCATGAGAACCCTGCATGGTCTGCTTGGCTTTGGTGAGTGAGTATGTTGAGTATAAAGGCAGTGCATGACATCTTAATCTAAATATTTAAACTCCTTCAAAGAGTCTTGGATTCTGTAGCAAGATAGACTGATTTGTAATGTCCTTTCTCAATGATATCCTCCTTTTAGCACATAAACCTGTAAGCCTCAAATGGTGCATTCTTACCTAATTGATTATAGAGTTGTAGAACAGTCTGAGTTGGAAGTGACCTTAAAGATGATGTAATTTCAGACCTCCTACCACCAACAGGGATGCCACTCACTAGATCAAGTCCCTCAGGGCCCCATCCAATCTGGCCTTGAACACCTCCAGAGATGGGGCATCTACAAACTCTCTGGGCAACCCATTCACCACTCTCTGAGTAATGATTTTCTTCTTAACATCTAATCTAAACCTGCCTGCTTTCTCTCATTGTCCTGTCTCTATCTGCCTATATAAAAAGTCCCTCTCCCTGTTTTTCAAAAGCCTCTTTAAGGTACTGAAAGGCCTCAATGAGGTCTCCTCAAAGCTTTCTCGTCTCTATGAACAACCTTACTTTCCAAATAAGTATGCCTGGACCTTATTAAGAACAAAAATATTAATGACTATTCATATATTAAAGGAGCTAATAACTATTTAGTCAGAGTTAGGCAGAAGATATACCAGTGAGAGAGAGTAATGAGGTTTCTGTCAATTTACAGCAATAATATATCTGTAGGTCAAAATTATCTGTCTGTGTCTAGTGTAACCTAGGAATCATTTAATCAAAGAAAACCTTGCTGGTGGGTTTGATCCTATCAAGTAGAGAGAAAAATGTGTCTAGAGTAAGCTCCTAAATTCACTTCTATGTCTGAAGTGCATCATAATAAAGACAGATGTGAGAAGGGAATCAATATCTCTTGGTGGTTTTAATTTAATTACTAATTTAATCCCTAGTCTCATTTTTTAATAGGAACTTTTTTTCTTTCTAACTCCTTTTCTCATTTTCCTTCTTACATGCTTATAAAAGCCTTCTTAAGCTTTCTTACTTCTTGCTGTCCAGTTGACTGGTACAAACTCATTCTGGGGTTTGCCTCTCTTAAACTCCCCCCCACCCCAAACAAGGCAGGTTCTTCCCCTTCTCCATTTGCAGCAAGACTGTCTCTTGAGCAGCCCCTGGTGATGCCACATTGATTACATCTTGTTTCTGCATTCTTCTTTTTCACATCGAGGATGCAGCTTTGTTGTGGTGTGCCCTAATGATGATGTGTTTTAAGAACTGCTTATCAAAGAAAAAGCAGTATCCATTTTTGTTCTTATAGCACATAATAGATATATATACTTTGGGCAAAGGGCTTTGGAAAGCACTCATTAGACATGGAATTCTCTAAATCTTTTACTTTTATTTCTGTTTTATTTTAGTTATATTTTAAAGGAAGTTTTAGAACTAAGTGTTTGGCATGCAACCAGTTAGCTGAAGCTTTAGACAAGGCCAGGACTTAAGGACCCTGGTATTGTATATGTTTGGTTTTTCTGGTTTAGTTTAAAAGAAAAGAAACTGGTCCTTCTGAAAGTAATTTTGCATTCTGCCTATGCTGTTTAACAATTAACCACATGTGCATTTAAAGAAAGAGACAAATGCACCAGCAGATAGGAGTGCTAACGTACGTTAATAGGATGTTTTCTTACCTCATGCTGATGTATTTCTAACTTGAGCTGTGAAAACAGAAGTCTTGTTTGCATGCTTGTGTGAGAAGTTAGGCTAATTTTTGCCTTTGGGACACAGCATGAGATGTAGAGAGAGTGCAATAACTTTGCACTGGGAGTACAGCAAAATCTTTTCACAGTCCTAAGTTTTGCAATGGTTTCATGTCCTGGTTTTTGCGTGTAGGTACATGCAGACAATTTGTCTCAGTGCTTTTGGTGCATACTGCTAGTTAAACTGTTGTAACCATGGTACTAAGCTATTGCTGAAGCTGCACTGAAGCTGTGCCTTCTCTTTTACCCATTCCCTTTGCAGAAGGAGAACATCTGTGGAGGTGAGGCAGCCTCTTTCCTATGCATTGTAAATATTAAAAAAATTAAAGAATCACATAGTTAAAAATTGACCTATTCCTTTTTCTAATTTATGTGCATAGTTTATTTGTTGGTACTAATGTCATTTCAATAAACTGGGTTTTTTAGATTACATGTAAAAATTTTGATTAAAAAATAACAATACAAAAGATATTTTAACCAAAACATCTTGGCTAGCTGCCTACAGATAAAGCATCCAAGAAACCACGGAAGATGCAGGCTTTATCAAAGCTCACCCCCCTTTCAATAGTTCATATGGTTTTAAAACTAAGGCAGCACGTGACCCTCAGCTGTGTGAGAAATGAAAAGGGAACTCTGTAATGGTTGGCCTATTTAATGACATCCAAGTTTTCCTGTGCTTGTAATGTTGGGACTCTTCTCAAAATTTAATGGCGACTTTACCCTTTTTAAAGGAGTCGGGGCTTCCTGTTTGGCACTCTCTACAAGTCCATCATCAATGGCAAAATTATTTTCTCTGACTATGGTCTCTCCAAAGTCACCAGCTGTAAAATCAAGGACTCAAGAGGACAAACTGATCTTGCTCAAACATGACCACTGTTTGCTTCTCTGCTGGGACCAACTTCATAGTGGCCGTAGGACAAGATTTCTGTGCTGCTCCTGCATGGCAGTTCTGCACTGCGGAACAGCTGCACAGAAAACTGCATGGTCCATCCACAACCTTGCATGCAACGTTCCAATTTAGGTACAAGGTTAAAAGAGTGAAGGTTCAGAACTCGATGCCCATGCACTTCAGAATACTTCACAGAGCCCAGCACCAATCTTTGCAGACTTTAACTGCAAGCAAAGCAGTTGCATGATTTGTTTGTTTTAAAAGGAAAAAAAGTAAACACAATGCAAATTACACTCATCTCAAGTGAAGTTGACCTATTCACTTATAGAACAAACTGATAATAATTCAGACAAATCATATGCATATGTGAACGAGGGCACAAATTACAAACATAAATAGCGTATGTGCATTTACATGTTGCCATGGAAAAAAACAAACAGGTTTGGGTGTTGCGTTAGAGGTCTTGCCTACCAATTCAAAACTAATACCAAGGCAGTGAGTCCCATCTCATCAGAGCTTGTGCCGAGGCACAGAAAAGAATTTGCCCATCAAAAAGGCTGACCCAATGTGACGGTGGAGCTAATGTTGTCTTATTTAAGGCCCAGAAGGTCTGAGGCAACTCAGTCAGCAGTGTCCTTGCTTGACATTATCCCTTGTGATTTTTATTATGAGAGCCCATTATTTAAAAAAAAAAAAAAAAAAAAATTAATGTGTGTATGAAAAGTTATAGCAATCATTGCGATTCAGCGAAACAGAACATGTACAAAGCAAACTCTGAACACATTCTTTTTTTTTCTTACTGCCGCACACGGCAGCCTCGGGGCGCGGCGGTTCTCCCGCAGCAGCTGACCCGGGGCTGAAAGGGCAGCGACTCTTCTTTAATTGACGGATGTCTGAGCGACACCTTCACACCAACCCCAGCCTGCCCGGAGGACGCTGGTTCCGCACAGCCCGCGGCGTGAGGGAGCGCGCAGAGCCGTGAGGCGGGCCCGGCTCCCGGCGGCCGCTCGCTCCCGCCGCCCTCTCCCGCGGGGTTCCCGGGCCGGGAGGAGGCGCACGGCCCCACCGGGCCGCAGGAAGCGCTGCCGTCACCCGGCCCTGCCCCGCCGCGCTGCCGGCAGGAGGCTGGGCCGCGCCGGGCCGCAGCCGGCCGCCCCGCTCCGCCTCGGCGTCTCCAGAAGGGATGCGGCGGCGAGCGCCATGAGCTGGCGGTCCAGCTCCCGCGGCGTGGTCCTCACCGCCTACCACCCCAGCAGCGGGGCCGGCGACGCCCCCGGCGGGTGAGTGGAGGCTCGGGCGGGCGGCGGGGAGGGCAGGAGGGCGCTGCCCGCGGCAGGTGCGCTCGGCGGGGGCGGCTCCGGCTGCCGCGCCGCGGAGGAGGAGCGCAGCCGGCTCAGCGCGGACCTGTTGCGCGGGAGAAGGTGTTTTCTCCGGCCCCGGGGATAAAGGGTTTGCCCGGTTTTGCGCTGTCCCGCAGTTCCCAAAGGGGTTTTTCTTTGTTGGTTAGTTGGTTTGGGTTTTTTGTCACCCCTTTCTGTAATAAGCTCGGCGCGTCGAGGAAACCCCAGAAGTTCTGCTGGTCTGCCGAGAGCCGAGTGCGAGCAGCGGCCGCCGGCTGTTGTTAGGGCGTTTGTATCCAAGAAAATCCCGTGGCCGCCCGGGTGCGTGGTCGGTGTTAAACCCGAGCTGTTCTGGCCGGTACGGTTTAAGGCTCGGAGCGGGGAGGGTTTGGGGCTCTCCCGTGGCCTCGGGGCGCTGGGCGTCAATACTTTTGGGATCTGGGTGTCCGTGGAACGCTGTGTGTAGATTTTCCATTTTCCTATAATCTACTTGTGGCTTACTTACTACTTTGTATCTTTGTAACTTGCTTGTTTTTTTTTAATTTAAAAAAAATGAATGTGATAAACGGGGCGGAGGTGTAGGTAATAATGAGACAAACTTTTAAAAGCATTTGTCATTGAAACTGATAACGGGCAAGAAGCCGGTTTCACATACACGAGGGCTGAGGACCTACTAGGAGGTGACTCACAGCGCGTTTGATATAGGCAGAAGTCACTGCTTGCTTTTCCATAGCAATGACCAGAGGGACTGCTGTGTAAAGGACTGACTTTTGTCTTTATGGCCCATTCAGTCTTGCCTCTTCCTTGCTGAAATTGTCAACAAGGGTCCCATTGATAAAGATGGGACTTTTAATAATGCTGAGACGCCAGCTCAAACTGGGAAGGTATTGAAACTGGCATACCATTTCCATATGTGCATAGGAAGAGCGTGTGTCATCAAAGAGATTATAGTCTGATTAAAAGAAGATAGCAGGCAGTACAGTGGGTCACCCTGGAGAAAAGATAAAATGCACTGTGACCTATCGCACCAAGAGTCCACAACAGGAGCAAGGAGTGAACTGAAAAATACCTCCTACCCATTGTTAGAACCATGAAGTTCTCTTTGTGGTTGAGCTACTTCCTTCTCAATGACTAATGTTATTTATCAGCCTCACTTGAAGTCCTGATGTCATCTTAGCTACACCTATAGGGCGCTGCAGACCTGGCCATTTTCAATAGAATACAAAATAATGAATATTTTTTCAAGAAGTCACAGAATCCAGAAACTTCTCTGTTAATTTTTGTGGTGTTTCTTTGCTTCAGATGACTCCCATCAAACTCCCCATGGACATGGAGAGATAAGTTAAAAAAATGCTTTCCCCGCTCCTTGGGATAACTTCTGAGTGAAGATCTGTGTATCTGTTAGCATTGGTTCCCCTTTTTTTACATGTAGCTGTCTGGACACGTGGCTGTAAGCAGCAGATTCTTAATCCCTAGAGGCCTGAGATACATGAGCACAGTCCCTCTCTGTGTGTTAGGAAACCTGTCTCCTGTGCTAATGCCACACCATTAGGAGCAGCAATCTCATGAGATTCCAGCTCCTCTGCAGCTGCTTCTGCTGACGGCCTCTGGGTAAGCTGGGACATTGCCAAGGGAGTAATAGCAACCCTTCACAAATTCTTCTGGTTTGGGATTAAGAGAAGGGGAAATAAATGGGAAAAGTGGTCTCATTTCCGTAATTATAGCAAACAAATGTGCATGTTTCAGCTGTGCAGAGCAGAGGATTCCCACAGTTAGTTTGCCCGTGTTCCACCACAGCAGTAGTACAGCTTTCCAGCCCATGTGCATTTGCCACTTAGTTCATTAAACTAAAATCCTGGAATACCTTGCTGCCTTTCTGCTGTGCCACTCTAAATTTGAACCTTAGGTCTGTTTCTCCTGTTTTTATTAATCAGGATCTCAACTCCATGGTCCCGGTTGACCCACTCCCTCCTGCTGTGCATCCCCAGTGTCTTCCCACTTCTGAAGTGAGGGAGATTGGGAATATTTTCATGGGAACAGAGAGGGAGGGAAGTGGCTGCTTCTGGTTCTCTTTTGGTCTTTTTAGAAACAAACAAACAAAACTTTCCTGAAATGTTGTAAGGTTTCTGTGGGATTTCTCTCCCATCTGCTTCCTCCAGTTATTCTAACTACATTCCTTCTTTGTCAACATTCCCAAGATTTGCAGAGTTGCTCAATACTAATAATGCCCAAACCCATATAATTCTGAAATATTTAATGGAAATAAGTTCTTCCATTAGGCTTTTCAGAGTGTGCATGTGGACCAGTTCTGCAGTCCAGATTTTGTATTTTGCTGTTGATGTGAAATTCAGCTTATTTTGCCTTTTAAAGAAATAAAAAAATTAGAACAGCTTTCAATATCTAGGTTAGCATCTCACTACTAATTTGAAAACACTGTAAATTTTAACAGGGATCAGAATATTAGGAAGCCAATGTAATAGAGTAATTTACAAAGAGACAATTTACAAAGAGAAAGATTAATAGAGAAACTATGTTGAATTATTTTTTTCATAGGCATTTAAAACAGTGCATGTTAGAAATTGCTTTATCTTTGGAGGGAAGCGTGACACTGGTTCCTCCTGGAAAAAGCAGTATGTTGGCTGTGCTCCAGACAAAGTGACATCGTAGGAAAGAAAGAGCTATTCTTCCTACCCGTTTTTTTCCCTTTGGGCACATGAGAACTCTTGCTTCATAAGACTTAAAATTTTACTGATTTAATAGATTGTTGAGCTACTTGTCTATTCTGGGGTTTTTTGGTCCTTTAAAGGCACAATGAGTCTATGAAATACTTTCTGTAAAGGCTTACCTTATCATTGGTTCAGTAGGCTAAAATCTACAACAGCCTCAGTGTGATTACTTCCAAGTTTGTCAGTTTAGGAATATTGTCTTAACAGTAATGATGCATAAAATAGGATCAGAAGTGCTGTCTTTGCCATAGAGAAGTTTGTTTTTCTGTTACATAGCAGTTAAAGGATTATCTTTATATGGTGTAGATATTGGTTGTGGGTGATTTCTGTGGTCTACCTAAATATTTATTAAGATTTATTAAGTTTAAAAACTTTCTTGGAGAAATCAAAAGGCAGGATACATAGTATCAAATTCAGTTTTAATAACAGCTCTCTTTTCCATATTGCCTTAATTTGCTTACTTTCAAGTTTTAACCTGTTAGATTCAGTAATGCCCTATTGGCTGTCATGCTGCTTGCATTTTGCTGTCATCTCCTTTTCTTCATGGTATCCATGCACAAAGTTTTAAATAATTTCTGTCTTTCTATGGGTTTCTATTATATGGGCTGGGGGAACCAAGAGTGAATCAGATAGATTTCAGTCCAAAACTGTTTCAGTGACTGAGTGTAAGCATGTCGCCCTCATACATGAAACATCCAAACCTGTAAGCATAGGTTTGCAGTGCCATTTAGGTTCCTCTGGAATTTTATCCCATCTACTATGGCAGAAAGCACCACAGGTCCTGTGTCATATTTGCCAGCCACATGTAGGTGTTTTAGATAACATTCTCTTCATATGGCTGCGTGGGATATGGGATATGGGATAATCAAATGCCATGCAGAGAGTCTCTACAGAAGTATTTCTGTCCTGATGAGTGAGTGAATGTGTGTGTGTGCGCAAACATATGTATATAGAAATGTTTTTTGAATGTGATTATAAAGCTGAGACCAAGCCTGGAGTATTCAGTGCATGAGGAGATTTATAAAATCTACTTCTGCAATGTGCATGCAGAAGTAACTGAACTGCACCAACACACCAGTGCATGACGCAAATAAACTTCTGCTGCATGGCATTTTCAAGAGCCAAGCCTAAATTACAAACCAAGTAATAGATAAATGATTCTGAAGGTGTTGGCCATTGGAAGCAGAGTTGCTTTCCTCTCCATCCCTCTTTCCTGTTTGGGATGCTGCTGTTCCATGTTGTCTCCTGTGCCACAGCAGCTTGTCATGTGACAGCCTCCCTGTATCTGTTTCCAGTGAGTCAGCCTGCTTGCTCACCAGCGTGAGCGCTTCTGCTGCCGCTTCAGTGCGCTGCATTAACTTACATTGGAGCACCGGTTTCAGTTTGGAAGCTTTGCAAGCCAGTGCCTGTTTAGTTTCCTATGTTTCCAAAGAGCTTGTAAATCTTCATATTGCTGACAATTTACAAAGAGACAATTTACAAAGAGACAATTTACAAAGAGAAAATTTACAAAGATAAATTACAAAGAGCCTAGGACATGGCTGCTCCTCCTCAGAGGCTCTGCAGTTCTATGCCCTCTCCCTTTGCCTTTTTAAAATCTTGCATTTACTTTGCTGGTACTCACTTGCAAAATGAGAACAACGAGTTGAGTTTCCCTGAGATGGAGCTAAACCCTGGGCCAGTTCTGGAAAAAAGTGTTGTAAGAGAGGAGATTGCTGCCACCTCAGGTCTCTTCTCTTGAGTGGCACCTGCTATTCAGGGCCTGCAGCCCTTGAGCTTCACTGTCCTGCTTTTGTTTCTGAATCCACCTGATTCTGGGAGACACCAGCTGAAGCTTGGGTCTGTATAGCGGTGAAACCAGTCAGGCTCAGTTTGNGTGAATTGCCCACAAGATAGGCTTTTTTGAACCTTGACCATAATAGACATTACAGATCAACCATGCAAGTGGAGTTTATTTTTTCCTTACTGGAATAATCTGCCTGATTCTTTGTTCAAATGTTTACTCAGTTTAATCTGAAGTTTTAATAGTTGGTATCTTAAGCCAACAAGAAATCTAGTAGTAAGCACAAAACCGTGCTTTTTTTTCCAAGGTCATTTTCCATCTCCTTTATTTATATAATAATGAAAAGTTTTCATTCCTTTCCTCTTCTTTTCCTACCAGTGACTCACTCTTAGAATTGAAAATCAGTGAAATCCAGTATAAAGGAGTAAAGTACTGTGAGGGATACATATAATGCTCAGTGTACAAGCAGCAAACTCACAAGCCGATTACTCACAACTGCCTTGAGTTGGTGGAGCATTTTGCAATTTCATTTGCAGTCTGCTTGTACAGAAGGGATTCCAGGTCCCTGCCCCTCTCATCACAGCAACTGTTGTCCCTAACCCCTGTAACCTTCCGTGATGCTAGTATATGCATGGCCCAGACAGTACCTTCCATGTGTTGCTCTGCTTCTATAAAAGCAGAAGGAACTATCTGCCGGGCAAAGATCTGCCCCATTACAGCTGACTTTACAAACCATCGCAGTCTTTTAATCTGCTACAGGTTTTGCATAAGCACAGTCTTCATCTGAATGCATTAGAAAAATCTTTCCTGCCTTGGGTTTGCCTGCTAATTTGAACAGAGTTCATTGTCCAGTGCTTACCAACATCTTCACGTACAGCTGACAGGCAACAAGGCATGAAGTTGCTTTACTTGGAATTGCTTTTGTGTCTTTTGTACTTCATGCATATTCTGCCATATAGTCCATGTATAAGTGTGGACTGTATGGCAAACCCTTAATGTGTTGCTTAGTTACTGATGTATTAATCCTAGTAACTGGATCTACTGACCACAAGATGTGGTATCCCAACATTTCCTGCTTCCTTGATTCTGGATTCCTGCTGCATGGGGTTCTCCATCTTCCAGTTTGCTCCTTATTTCTGCTTTGAATTTATCTNAAGAGAGGAGATTGCTGCCACCTCAGGTCTCTTCTCTTGAGTGGCACCTGCTATTCAGGGCCTGCAGCCCTTGAGCTTCACTGTCCTGCTTTTGTTTCTGAATCCACCTGATTCTGGGAGACACCAGGGTCTGTATAGCAGTGAAACCAGTCAGGCTCAGTTTGGTTTGTTGTAGTGAAGAGCCTCTTTTTGTGAGTTACTATATAGGTCTGCATAAACAAAAGTATTAATTTTATATATCTTTGTAAATATAGGCTTTACAGACTTAGTAGTGGTAGCATGCATTCAACTTTGGGGACAAGCAAGGGACATAAAATATTTGATGTTTTCTACAGACAGCTGTGGTCTAAATCACTCACTTGCTGCTTGATCTCTTAGTAAGAAACTCAAATTACAGATGTCCTTTGAGCATGGAAAAATAACAGACTTCTGCTGTGAATTGCCCACAAGATAGGCTTTTTTGAACCTTGACCATAATAGACATTACAGATCAACCATGCAAGTGGAGTTTATTTTTTCCTTACTGGAATAATCTGCCTGATTCTTTGTTCAAATGTTTACTCAGTTTAATCTGAAGTTTTAATAGTTGGTATCTTAAGCCAACAAGAAATCTAGTAGTAAGCACAAAACCGTGCTTTTTTTTCCAAGGTCATTTTCCATCTCCTTTATTTATATAATAATGAAAAGTTTTCATTCCTTTCCTCTTCTTTTCCTACCAGTGACTCACTCTTAGAATTGAAAATCAGTGAAATCCAGTATAAAGGAGTAAAGTGCTGTGAGGGATACATATAATACTCAGTGTACAAGCAGCAAACTCACAAGCCGATTACTCACAACTGCCTTGAGTTGGTGGAGCATTTTGCAATTTCATTTGCAGTCTGCTTGTACAGAAGGGATTCCAGGTCCCTGCCCCTCTCATCACAGCAACTGTTGTCCCTAACCCCTGTAACCTTTCGTGATGCTAGTATATGCATGGCCCAGACAGTACCTTCCATGTGTTGCTCTGCTTCTATAAAAGCAGAAGGAACTATCTGCCGGGCAAAGATCTGCCCCATTACAGCTGACTTTACAAACCATCGCAGTCTTTTAATCTGCTACAGGTTTTGCATAAGCACAGTCTTCATCTGAATGCATTAGAAAAATCTTTCCTGCCTTGGGTTTGCCTGCTAATTTGAACAGAGTTCATTGTCCAGTGCTTACCAACATCTTCACGTACAGCTGACAGGCAACAAGGCACGAAGTTGCTTTACTTGGAATTGCTTTTGTGTCTTTTGTACTTCATGCATATTCTGCCATATAGTCCATGTATAAGTGTGGACTGTATGGCAAACCCTTAATGTGTTGCTTAGTTACTGATGTATTAATCCTAGTAACTGGATCTACTGACCACAAGATGTGGTATCCCAACATTTCCTGCTTCCTTGATTCTGGATTCCTGCTGCATGGGGTTCTCCATCTTCCAGTTTGCTCCTTATTTCTGCTTTGAATTTATCTTGTTCCTACCTTTGGTTCTTGCTATGTCTTGTCAACCCATTAGAAAGCCGTCCTAGTGCCTGTTACCTATGGTCAGCTTTCCACTCAATTTTATCTTGGTGTGTGGAGCAAACAATTTCTCTTTGAGCCTTTGTTTCTTCAGTCTGAAGATCTTTTTTGTGACACTGTTCTTCATCGTTTTAGCACCCATCTTTACATTTGCCCTCCTACTTTGCTTGTCCTTCACCCCCCAGCAGGAATTACATGCAGTAGTACTTCAGAGTCTCATGAGTGTCACCAATACAGGTAAAATCACTTCTTTGCTGCAGATTACCCCTTTAGCCAATTGTGTATACTGCAGTCATGTCACCCTGTTTTTCTAAGAATCTTGGTGAATTCAATTTGCATGTCATTTTTGAGCCCTAGATCTGCTGAAGCTCTTTCAGTGCAGTCCTCATTGTGCAGACGTGGTCACTGTTTCTTGCACTGAGACATCCATTCAGCAGCTGTCAGGATGATAAAACGTTATTTCAACAAGCCCAGTTCTGTAGGTGACTTAGATTATTTTATGTTGTGGGTGTAGATTTGATTTAATGTCCTTCACTATCAGGGCAAACAATCTATTGAGTTCTATTTTGTGTTAGACAGACCCTTAAATAGATACAAACAAGAGTAACTCTGCTCAATCAATAGAGCAACATACCATAAAGGAGGGAAACAGGGCCTGTATACAGCCTTTCTTTTTTATTTATATTATCTCATACAGAGTATGAGATGTCATGGCTTTCTAACTATTAGGAATGGGAAACTTAAAGCCTTTTGTATATTTTTATTATGTGCTTTCTCTTTTTTTGCTTGAGTGTGTGCAAATCTTGATGACACTGAGCATAACGCAATATATTACTAGATTTGCTGTTATAAACATGCAGACTTTATGCAAAACTGGAACGGAACTGGTCAGCAAAGTGCCAGAAGAGCTGTGTAAATCTGAACTCCAGTGTTCTAAGTGTGACATACTAGAATAGTTAATTGCTCTCTAAATTCTTTCTCTTTGATGAGCAGAATTGTTAAATTTGGTTTTGAGTAAGGCTAATGGTATTTTGAGTCTGCTGATATTGGTACTAGATAAACAATGTTTTAAACTGTTAGTATTGCCAGTATTTTACTCTTGGTTTGTAGCTGGCACTAGTAAAGCAGGACCTGAAAGCTGTAAGGCTTTAAAAGGTTACTCCTACATGTTTGGGTAACATTTGCAGTGCCAGCACCCTTCTCTATTGTGGGTGCTTTTTCCCATTGGAATTACTAAAAGTGCACCTTAGGTTTTTTTTGGTCTCTGAAAGGCTCCAGCTGAAGGGAGGCTGTAATTACAGTAAGTGATACAGCGAGGTCCCCGCTGTGAGTGGTATTGCAGATTTGGCTATGCATGACTCACTGACTGTCATTCCAGACTCCTCAGTAAATCTGCTTTGCCAGGGGAAGAAAAATACCCTGCTCATAAGCTTTGAGTACTTGCAGTGTGCCAACTGGCTATTTTGTGAGGGCTGCTGGTTTTGCAGTGAACCTGCCTCAGCCTTGGAGTCATGGTTTCAAAATAATGATATTCAGGCAGAGAATTTAAATACTTAGAGCCAAATAAATAGGCAAAAAAAAGGGAGGTGGTGTTCTTTTTTAGTATTTGGATGTGTAAAAAATAGACAGCCTTGATTAATTCCTTAAGTACAATTTTAGCCATCATTTTTCATGAGCAGCGTATGGGATGGGCACCTCTGCACTCCAGAAAAAGTTGAAGCTATGAACTTATTCCTTGGTTATTGTTTTGGGCTAGCTGTCTTGTATTACAGCAGAATAAAAGCATGCACAGATAGAGTATGTACCTGGTCCTATTTTCACATGAGGGTAGGCTGCTCAATATTCTCTCTTGTTCTGTGACTGTTCCCTGCCTTCCCTGATACAGCATCCCAATCCTGTTAAACTAGAACTGATTTTTTGATAATTTCAGGTATTTTATCTGTTATTTTTCTACAACAGCCTTCTTTCCTAGGGAGGCTTCTTAGGCCAAAAGATGACAATAAAAATATGTTTAAAATGTTTCCTCCATAGGGCCACCAGTATGCTTGGGGAACTTTAAACCATTTGGAGTGAAGTATTTGCAATGAAGTATTTGAATAGGAGCAAATCTGTATGTTTTTAGCATACTTAGAATAGTGGTTGAAGGTACAGCATACTCGAGAAAGCAACAAAGTAAGAATAGCATTGTCTTCAAGAAATAAATGAATAAATAAAGACCTTGTCATGCATACTCACTGCCCAACTGCAGCAGAACAGTTAGCACTTTTGCTTGATTTAGCACCAGTAAGAATTTCAATTTATCACTCCTGCAATTCCTTTTTCTTCCAGTCCAGCAGTCCCTAAACCGCCTCAACAGGTTTTACTCTGGCTTTGGGAAGTCAGATATTTTGAATTCATATCCCTAATTGAAAAAAAGGAAAATAATTAGAATAAAGTGTGAGTATTGCTTGGTCAATGTTTAGCAATATGTGTTTAGTAAGGTACATTGCCCAATTTTTAGTGTTTTTATTCAGTTGATGGTTTTTAGCAGATATTTATGTAGTTGTTAGAACTACATAATGTTGGGACTCAAGGGTACTGATGAAGTATCATCAATGTCAGAAATTCGTTGCCTTTATTATAATACAACAGCAAGGTCCAGGAGTATACTGTATCCAGAGGTAACAGGGAGCTTTGTTCTGGAGTGCAAGATTAAGGTGCAAGGTTAAATTTTTAGCTGTGGAAGATGCTTTCTGTCTCAGCAGTTGCTAAGAGGGTGAGCGGTCCTACAGATCTGTAGTGTAGCTTCTGAAGCCTCTCAGCCTGCTTGTCCTTGCCACAGCCAGATAAGGGAATGCTGATAATGGTGTTATCATTGTGCGAGTGGTCACCAACATCATTATAACTCCATCCAGAGGATGGGTTTTAGTGTCCTGCTAAACTCATTTGGGTGGCTTGCCTGTGTTATCTTCTCCCGAGAAGCCTGCATTTCATGTAGACTTGAGGAAGGTCTTCATGTTCTGTTGAAAAGAGGTATTTGATGAAACTTTGTTTTCTGTCTCAGAGTGTTTCCTAAGGTTTGTTCTGAACCAGCAGAAGTTTTGATGGGCAGTGATGGTGGGTGCAGGTCATGGTCATAGTAGGTTGAGATAAATGGGTGCTGAAAAGTGTTGTCATTATATTACAAGAGTTCTATTGTCATTACATTGCAAGGGTTCCATATTGCTAGAGTTTCACACCTCCTTGATGTTTCTTGTAGGCAGCTCCTCCAGGCACTGACTCTTCCTTATCCTCACAGCAGCCAACTGACTCCAGTTCCCCTCAACCAATCAATCCACTCTTTTATAACACTCTTCTTATTGGCTACAGCTGTGGCCTGTTAAAGTCAGGCCTGCTCCTAATCTTTAGTAATTGGCTGCGCTGCAACTCTTTAGGGGTAAGATTGCATTCTATAACATCTTCATTTACCCATACTATATCACCCCTACAGAAAAGATTGGGGAACGCCCCTGGAAGTGGAGTTTCTTTTCGTCTCTCACTTACACCTTCCTAATATTTTTATTACCCTGACTGGCATTTCTGAGTTGGCTGAAGTAGGTTGAGCTGGATTAACAAAAAGTTAAACTAAAAGCAGTAATTTTTGCAAGTTGTTTTCGGACAGTTTAGTCCAAATCTAACTCAGCAAGTTACTTCATCGGTGATGATGTTGGCACAAGGGGAGTGAAGGAAATTCCCAGGAAAGGAGGGTTTGCCAGAATTCTCTGGCAGTAGCCTACATCTGTGCCAGCTTCATGTGCTCTCTGTGGGGCTGTGATTTGATAAGTTAACTCATTTTTGTGAGTCCTGGTAGTGGCTATGGCCACATCCTGTGAGATGCTTGTCTGAAATAATTTAGCTCCGTTGGTTCAGTTTTGTTGAAAAGATACTTGATGTCTTAACTTTGTACTGGCAGGTTTTTAGTCAGTTCAGGTACAACTTGTCTTTTAACAACCTCTCTAAAGCTGGTGCCAGCTTCATCTGCAGCTCATTTAGTCCTGGCTCATGCTGTTCAGTGTTGAGTCATGTGCACGGCCTTTGCCTGCGAGAGGCAGGCCGTGATGTGAGAACAGATCCTTGGAATCCAGGTGCATTGCACTGGAGGGAGCACCTGCACTCCTCCTGCAGAGCTGCTGATAACCTGCCTTTCCCTCGTTGTCTGCACGTGTCACGTGCAGCCTGCCTCACCAAAAGAAACAAAAGCCCAGCCTGGATTCGCACAGACTCTAATGAGGTAAATAAAAATGCAGATTCTAAATTAGGGTTGGTCATCCACTGATAAGCTCTTAAAAGCTTGCTGATCTGTGCTTTGTTTAAACACACCTTTCTTTGCTCTGAACTTTGCACTAGAGAGATTGCTTTGGTTTCTTAGTGCCCAAGGTAGTGCATGAAAACAGTATTGGGAATGTCTCATTCCCAGGATAATCAGAATAGCTTGCATGATTACCTATAGGAAACACAACCTGACTTTCAACTTCAGTAATATTTTCTGGTTTAAGAGTAAAAAAGACTAAGGTATTAAATATCCTGGACATTTTACAAATACAAATAATTGATAATACTATGTACTAATGAAAATATCCAGGCATCTGTCCAGTGCCTGCCTTCCCTTTTCTGTAAAGGGAATTTACATGGTGATTGTTCTCCTTTGAGGTGAAAGCTAAAAGGGACTGTATTTGTTTGAAATCCTTACTGTGGGTGGATTTACATCTTCCTTACAAGAACAAGCTAACACAGAGTCTTTTTTTTCTACTAGTAAGTAGGAGCTGCTTATGAAAGTTTATGGGGAACGATGAGCTTCATGCTGTGAAAGCTGGTATTTGGCACTTTGGACTTGAAATTAGAAAACAGCTTATTTGGCACTTGGACTTGAAATTAGAAAACAGCTTATGAAGATGTATGGTATTAAAATTCATGTGATTTGTCACAGTGTTTAGGTTTTTTTGGTCTTGCTTGAGTTTTTGAAGAGATCATTTCAGGAAGGTTTGTCATCCTCTATTAGGGAATATAAGGAAAACATTAACGTACATATTTTTGCTCATGTCTGTTTGCAGAACTATTTGATATGGATCTCAGTAAACACAGACCTCAATATGCTTGTTAAAAATTCTTTTTATTTCAAATATATGTGTCAGCTTAATCTCTGGCATTCAGATCAGGCATAAATTGAGTTTTGGTTGTATGATTTTGCAGAAGTTAGCAGGTGAGAATTAGCTAGGGTGAAAAAATGCATCTGGAGTCAGACTGTTGGTCAGCACAGGGCTGTGCCAGTGAGAAGTGGGGCATGGGGCAGGATGGAACAAGATGAAGTGGGGTGACAAAGCACCCAATATAAACAACCTTAAATGACATTTTTTTCAAACCTTTCAAACTGAGTACTGTAGTCTCAGCTTGTGTGTAAAAGTTTGTAGGAGCCCGGAACCAGATTCTTTGCTATCTTTTAGCAACAGGAGTGCTCCTTCCTTATGAGTGCTGGGTTTCCTCCCGTGAGACAGGTTACTGGGCTGTGCTGAGTGGGGGCACATCTCCCCTGCACTGTACTCAGACTGTAGCCCAGCACCAACATCACCCCATCAGACAGCTGTGTATCTGTATTCATATGAATTTGAGCCTAGGCTGAAAAACCTTCCCTTCATCCTACTTTGGTCTTCAGCCTTCTGATTTCATTTTTCCCCCTCGTGTGTAGGAGGGTGTGGACACAGGTGCACAGGCTCTGATTCTGGACAAGGTTGGTGCCTTTTGTATCGTGCTCTGTTATGTTAGTCTCCTGAGGTTTTTTAAGCCCCTATTTCTTTCTCACCCTCCAAGTTGTCACATAATTATAAAAATGTATAAAGTATAAAAAAATATAAAAAGCATAAAAATGTAATTCAGTTTTGATCCAGAGCAGCTTAAATATTTAATAAGTATTTCTTCAGGTAGATTATCTTTCACGAATCACTAGGAAGAGATACTGTTCTTATTAAATAGAAGAATCAAGGTTACATCTGCTGTCCTGGTTTCAGCAGGGAGAGAGTTAATTTTCCTTTTAGCAGCTGGCACGGTGCTGTGTTTTAGAATCAGTACAAGAATAATGTCAATAACACACTGATGTTTAGTTGTTGCTCAGTAGTGCTTACTGTAAGTCAAGGGCTTTTCAGTTTCCTGTGCTCTGCCGGCGAGCAGGTGAGTAAGAAGCTGGGAGAGGGCAAGGCCAGCCCAGCTGACCTGAGCTGGACAAAGGGATATTCCACAGCACAGAGTGTCATGTTCAGTAAATAAACTGGGAGGAGCGGGCCAGGAGGGGCTGATCACTGCTTAGGCATGGGCTGAGCGTTGGTCAGTGGAGGGTGATCAGCTGTATTGTGCAGCACTTGTGTTTTCCATTGTGTTTTTACTCCATTATACCACCACACTGTTGACATGAGAAAGTATTCTCTGTTTCTATTTCAGTTGGCATTACCTTACTTTAGAAGGACTCTGGAATTGCTAAACATGTTTCATACTTATCCTTTTTTTAATGCATTACTTATTTTTTAATTGAAAGATACATTTATGCCAGTATAGTCTTTGCATCCTTATGGAATGATTTTCTGTCTGGTGTTAAGAACTTTTAGTCACTTGCTTGTGATTTACATTATAGCAAGATTCCTCTTGAGGACTGATGAAATTGATCTGAATCAAAATATTAGTATGAAGTTAGATTTTTTTACTTAAGGTGGAAAATTGAAACTTTTTGGGTAAACATATCCCAAAAGCATAAGATACTTTTGCAAGTAGAATGAATACTTTGCCCAGTAACTAGTAAGGGAATTGTAGTACTTTAAAGCTTTGATTTTTATTGTTAACTATTACTTTGGTTGTGTGCCTTGTTGTTAGCTAGCCAGAGATGAACCTTTGTCCCATTTCAAGCTGCTGCTCTCACAAGAAACCATTGCTAGTACTTTAAACAAGGAAATGACTTAAAATAAGTCCCAACATGCCTTGTCATCTTCAAGAAAAATACTTTAATTTAGTGATATGTGAGCTGCCCTGTGGCTGACCTCACTAGCTCTGGAGGTGTAGAGCATGAGTTTCCCAGGTCTTTTTCCTGATCCCTTAGTACGATGTATCCATCACTGATAGCAGTCTGCCTGGGTCAGACAATAGCTTGGCAGTTTTACCTCAGGAAGTCCACCATCACCAAAAGCTTTTCTAGCTTTGTGAGTCCATGGGTCATCCAGTTTGCTTCCAGCTGGCTGCCATCAGAGAAGAATGTGAGATTGGGACAACAGTGAGTTGTCATGGGATGTTCATCTATTCCAGGCTGCTAACAGGAGATTCATATCTATTTGGTTTCTTAGGGAGGAAGCTTGTGACCCTAAGAGCAGAGGAGGATATTGCTTTGTGTTTTTCCATTACGGAGGATCCCTCATGCCACAGGTTTTGCTTTCTCAGAGCATCTGCTTTGCATGTTTGTTACCGACCTGCTGCTGCTGTGCAGGTGGGAGTTTGCCTGCTTATCTGCCTGAGTGAGCTCTTCGTAACACTGAGGAAATTGTTAAAGTTAAGGAGATATGAGGACTATGTCTTGCATGTTCCTTCAGCCAGGTACACCAGGGTCTGCTGGCCTCTGATTTCCTGGCTTGATAGTTTGGAAGAAGGGAAAGGTGCCTGGCATATCCAGTTATGGCAGGCTAGTGAACAGATGTGACCCCATATACTGTGGTTCCCTTAAGGGATGCCTTGCAATAAGATGAATTAGGATACTAATTACCTCTGGGATTAAATGGGATTAGGGAAAAACTAATTACAAGGTCCCTCCCAAGACCTTTGAACAGTTCTGGGAACTTGAGTCTTCTACTATATCAAGATTATTGACCAATGTTTTTTTGGGAAGTAGCTTAACTACTCGAAAGATGACTTTGCAGTGTTACTTTGCATGTCTGCTGGGGGAAGAAAACCTAGCCATTGGCTGGAGGCACAGTGCTGAGGTGATGCTGATGCTGTTTCCATGGATGTAGACCATCACTGTCTCTGAATTGTTCTCTGCTGTGGCCTCAGAGAGTTAACTTTTGTGCTGGGCTGGTGGTGTGATTCAGTTGTGTGTCTAGTTGGCTCTGCTCAGTGTTACCACGTGATCCTCTGCGAGTCCTGGTAGCAATTTCCCATTTAATCTCCTAGTAGAGAGACACCTTTGCCCTTCCCCGGGATTGGACTGGATATACAACAGGCTGGCTGCCTTACTGCTTGTGTTGACTTGGAGGAGCCTGCCGGTAAGGATGGGGAGATCCCAGGGTCTGGCGTATGGTTGGTTGGGGTGTGGATTTAGGCAGCCCAGAGGAGTGTTGGCCTTATGTGAGGTGAGGTGGCCTGGAGGTGTCATGCTTGGGGGCACGCCCTGGGGCACTCTGAGGTTGCACAGGAGTGAAGCTTGTGTGTCAAAGGGGGAGCTGGAACTAAAGCACTGCTTTGGCACTCCTGATGAAGAGGCAGTTTCATTACTTCATTACATCATTGTTTAAAACAGTATTGTATGTACTGGTAGTAAAGGTCATATTTATTCTGAGAGGGCATTGTACAAATAATTCTGATTTACTTCCCAGTGAGTGCCATGAGACAGCAAAAAAAGGAACATTTAGTCAGTTGCCTAGAGGGCACAGTCAATGAAAATATCCCAAAGTTCTTCACTGGACCTTCCTGACCTTCAAAGATGAAGAAGATTAGAGCATGTCTGGTGCAAGCACTCAACAAGGGTGGCAGAAGCTGTAAAGTACACACACAAGTTTTGCATTTAGGGAACTGAGAATTGAGAAAATAGTATCATTTAGGTCTATAGGGGTTTGTCCTTCTTTGAAAGTCTCCTTTTCATCTTTATGTTAAAATGTGTTGTAAATTTCCTGTTAGAGTTTCTACATCAATTGCTATTGCTCTGTTGACTTTCATTGTAGGTTTTAAACTATTTTCATGATGACAAGTGTGTGATTCCATTTCTGTGTCAGTCTGTCAGCACTTCTATAGTTCTTCACTAATGACTTTGTCCAGGTGCTTTATTTTGGCAAAAGAACTATTCTTTATCATCCGAGATAGAATTGGCTACTTATATGATCAAATACTTCTTGTATCCACATAAAATTTTAAGGCTGCAAGTGTGCATTTTCAGTGCAGGCAGTATTAAAAAGGAGTTTACTTTAATACCTCTGGTAGGAAGGGACTCAACTTTGTCACCCTGTCTGAACTCAGAGGATGTACTTGTCGCTGAGATGTGGCCCAGAGATGTTCAGTCCCCTTATCACCTCCCTTCGCTGTTGCTGTGGACCGAGTCCCTAATTTTTAGGGTGTATGAGCGCTCACTCCAGTGCTGGAAAGCCAGCAGGATGCTGCCCAGGGCTGAGGACAGGACAGAGTGGTCAGGCAGTGCAGCTGGGAAGCAGGGAGTGAAGGACTCAGGGTCACCCTGCAGCTCCTGCTCTGGTTGGCCTCACACCTGGTTCCCTTTGCTGCCTGGAAATGTCTCTGCTCTGAGCACCAGGGTCAGGCCCATTCAAGGGGCCTTCCCTTCCTCCACCCACGCACTCCCTGCCCTTTCCCCCAGATTGCAGGCTTAGGTCACTGTCATAATACGCTATTTTCAATTTAATTGAAATGGAGTTTTCATATATGACTTAATATTGCAGGCAGCAAATGTTTTTTTATTTCTCTGTGTATGTATTGTATCGAATAAGAACATATGGTATTCATTTGTAGATATGTCTCATAATGGGAAGTACAGCTGTCTAGCATGAGGAGCTTGGTCCTGTAACTAAAAATCATGGATAGCAATACTCATGAGGGCTTTAACATTGCCCTTGTTTTTCCGTACACAGTGGCAAAAGAAAATATGAATTTGTATTTATAGAAGCATCTGCATATGGATTGTGCCTTACTTCAGGTTTAATGTGCTAGATGTGAAGTATTGTATTTCATTTTCCTTGATTATTACTGGGATCTGTAATTGTAGCTACTTAGTATTACAAATAGGTGCTATTTTTGCCCTCTTTATGCAAAGGAATATGTCTGAAGTTAAAGGTGAGGATAGAACCTCTAGATTCATGGGGAATGTAATTTTTACTTGCATTTTTTGCTGGCAGTTAGCCCTCCACTGAAGTATTTTGTTTGGGAATGCATAGTAAGAGTTATGGCTAATATTAATGATACAATGATGTTGAAAAGCCAGATTCATGATGTCTCACACAATGGATCAATTTCTTTCAAAATAGACTGATATCATTTTAGAACAGTCATCATGGAAAGTGTTATCAGCTGAAAAACCACATAAGGCGCTGCATGTTAACTTAGAAACCAATATCTTCATGTTTTTAAGATGCTGGTAAATAAAGAGATATTGGCTAGGGAGGAAAACAAAGAATTTTCCTAAATAATTTGTATTGAGACATCAACTAGATAATTTGCAAAACTAAACACGGATGTTTTTGTATTACTACCTGTATCCCTTTTTGAAATACCAGAATTCTTGCAGATTCCATCTGCATCCTCTTTGATGAGTGTAATTTAAAGCAAAGTTGGTAAAAGCTCTTTTGGTTTGTTTTTTTTCCCTTTTTTTTTTGTCATTTTACTAGCAGCACTTTTTCTCTTCAGCTGCAGAGCAAGTAGTGACTGTCATATTTCTCTTTCTGACCAGACTTGTACAATCCCTCTTGCTGCCTTAAAATATGACAGCAGTCTTCCCTAACTGTGTAAGTTTTCATGCGCTCTCTACCTAGGTACCCACCTGGAATGGAGACTGCTTACACTAAAAAAAAAAATCACATTTAAGAGTAAAGAGTAAAAAAATGGAATGCTGGTAGTGGAAATGAGAAACAAGGACTACATGTGTGAAACTGTGATCAAATAATAATAAAATACACATGAGATGGGTTTTTTAGAGTTTGTTTTTTCATGTTGAATGGTTGTTTCTGTTAAATGATCAATATTTAATTTGGATGTTTTGTTTATTTTTCTCGTAATTTCCAGTGTTCGTTTCATGTCTGTTTTTCATCTGCTATTTGGTTTCTATTAAGTTCTCTTTCTCCCCCTGCCCCTCTCGTGCAACAAAACAAAAGCTCTTTCAGATCCTTTTCGTTGAAGTTTTGGTTTTATATTCAAGCCCTGGAGCTCATAGCTTGTGGACAGGTATCACAGCAGTGAGCCCTGTGGTAGGCTACCTTCCACATTTGCACACAAACACATCTGTATATCCAGACACTGGTAGCTCTACATATGTATTTGTAATTTGTAGGTGAAGGGACATACCTATGCATGCAAGTACCAGCAAAGCTTTGCAGGGGCCTTGGTTGAAAAAAATACACATTATGTCTTTTCTGCTGATGTTGAGAAAACAGATGTTGCAACAGAGGGTGAGAGAGAAAAAGAAAATCTGTGATCCTGAGCTGCTTCCTGCTTGCTTGGTTGCCTACTGACATTTAAGAACTGCCCAAGAGAAATTAGGAGGAAAGGAGTATATTAATGTAGTTTTGGTTTGTCTAATGGGTTCCTTGCTTGTTCATAGAATGAGAAGCCTTTGGAAGTGCTCATTAGCACAGGTAACGGGGCACAGGTTGGCACGGGTCTGCAGTACTCTTCTGCAGACAGTTCAGCTGTTGCACCTCTGGAACAGGTAATTCCCAGGAATATTTGCTTAGAAGAAGGAATTTGATAGGGAAGGAGACGTTGCAGAGACTCACAGCTTTAGCAGTTGCCCTGAAAGATAAAAAGTCAAAATTGCCACTAAGTGCACTTTTCAGCCTCTTTTCTTTTGCTGAGGTGTGAATGGGCTTCTCCACTGCCCTCTTTGTGCAGTGGGTCTGTGGGGAGGGGTGTGGAGGAAACAGCTGGATCAGGGCACATCTGCATTGCCCTTTGCTCCTGCTGTGGCACACCCTGCCTGCCTCCTGTGAAAGGAATTTCTCAGAGCAGGTTTGCCTCATGTGCAGAGGTGTGTGCAGCATTGTGTGTTAGATCCTCTGGCAGTAGGTGAAATAACAGCCACCACTTTTGAAGCTGTTTGCAAATGCCACTTTCCATATGCTGAGCCTGAACTAAACCCCAATGGTCCATTGCTTGCAGCATCCTTGAGGCCTCCCTCTCTCCTATCCCCTTGCTGTTAAGCATCTCTCTTATTTTTTGCATCTGAACAGACCTGTGTCCCTCAGAATCCTTGAATGCTGGCCCACCTTGCTCATGCTGCTCTCCTCAGCCCTTCCTGCATCCTCCTCTCCCTCCCTTGTCCAGCTTCTCTGAGACCAGTTTTATCTGCTTTGTCTTACTGGGTCTTTGTTGGTGGTTTGTTTGGACAGTGAAAGAGGTTTCCTTACAAAACCTCTTTAGATTCCTGCATGAATTTCCTTCTTTGGGATTGCTCATAAAAATTCATTTACAATTTATTCTGAATGTAAGGATTATATTGTTATAAATTGCCTGTGAATGCGTGCCAATTCCCTTCAAGCATAAACAAAATTACTGAGTGGTGCTGTAAGCCTTATATTGGCAAGTAACAGGGTTATAGGCCTAACTAAGAGGTCCTTTAAAATGGTAAGAGCTAATGATTTTGGAGAACTAATTGCTTTTAAGGGCACAAAAGTAACTCCAGTACAATTTCATGGCTATAATGGTACTTTACTAAATGGTCTTTGTATTTGCCAGGATATCTTAAATTGGGCTTTGTTGCCATGCTTATTTTTTCCAGCGTGAAAAGAAAAATAAATTATTTAAATCTTTCCTCTCTGCCTCTCAATAATGGAATTACAAATACTGTATCTGTTTCACTTCCTAGTTTATTCTCTTTGATATTGGTGGAGCCTGAAGTAGTCTCACACAGGCTTTATTCTCTTCTTTGGGGTAAGATTAGTTCCAGTGGTTTTCTTGGAAGATTACAGAAAAAAGTGTAGTTTTAAAATGTGTATTATATGCTTGAGTATTTTCCCAATAAGCAGCATGAGGATGGTTACAGGGAACATATTTTGCCCACACTTTTGTCATTGATATGGATTGTAGAGAATTAAAAGAATCAAAATTACAAATGAAAACAGCTGTGCCCATATGAAGCCAGGTGATATAGAAGGCATTTGGAAGGAATGAGAAAGGTAGGTCAGTTGACCGTGGGACAGAGCCAAAAATGTGACAAAGGAGATTCATATGAGGCCCTTCTTGTTCTTATTTTCCTGGCTGTAGGCAGTTTTTTTTAAACTATAGGTTTAAACACAATAAGGGTTGACTATAAGGGAAATATAATGAGTGTTTGTTGAGTTTGGAAATTTACTTCTGTTTTCATTGAATAGGACTAGGGACAGGGTGAGCTGTCCCAGCATTTCCAAAGGTGTGTGTGACTTGCAAACCAGCTCCTAATGTGGTGCCACTTTTGTGATTTTACCTATACAAGTTACTCACATTCCATTGTCCCCTTGTTTTCCCTTTTGGATTTTGCTCTCCTGGGAATAGCTGATTTTCTGAAATACGTGATTTGGAGCAGAAATGGATAAGTATGTGCAAAAAATAGGAATGTGAATCCTAAGCCTCTAAGAGTCTTCATTCAAATGAGAATTAAGAGGGTCAGAATGTCAGGACCCGAGACAATTCAGCTGACTTCATTTTGTACAGAAGTAAAACCAAAACAAATTTCTCCTCATACTTCTCAGTTTAACTAGATTGTGATAATTTCATTGTAGGTCTGATAATACATTATGTTGTAATGTTTTGGGGTTTTAAATAATCTCCAAATCTGAGTCCTTGAGAATCACCTTTTTCTAAAAGAATCAAGCAGACTTCTGCATATTATGGTTGTAGAATAAAGATAAAAGCATGCATTGAGTTGAACAGCTTGGATGCTGGAATGCAGCAGTACCCCCAAAACCAAGGAAACACAGCTGATGCAGTCATCTTGTGGGGAGAGGCTTTATGGCTGTACTTGTCAGTCCTGAATACTTTCTCGCTTTGTGTAGAGTGGAACAAGGTCATGTTTTCCCTGAAACAACCTGAGATGGCTTAGCAAATAACTCCTTTGGCAACTGTCCAAATGTGTGGCTGTTTTTTTTCTAGCACCTCTTTTCATTCACATCATACACGGGGTGCCAGTGATCTGCAACAGAACCACAGAATCACAGGATATGCTGAGTTGGAAGGGTCCCACAAGGATCATTGAGTCCAACTCCTGGCCCTGCACAGAACATCCCCAAGAGTCACACCATGTGCCTGAGAGCATTGTCCAAATATTTCTTGAACTGTCAGGCTTGGTGCTCTGACCACTTCCCAGGGGAGCCTGATCCAGTGCCCAACCACCCGCTCCACCCTGGGTGAAAAACCTTTTCCTGATACGCAACTTAAATCCCCCCTGACACAACTCCAGGCCATTTCCTCAAGTCCTGTAACTGGTCACCCCAAAAAAGAGATCACTGTCTGCTCTTGTTCTTCCCCTCACAAGGAAGTTCTAACTGCTATGAGGTCTCCCTTCAGTCTCCTCTCCTCCAGGCTGAACAGACCAAGCCACCTCAGCTGCTCCTCATGCAGCTTCCTCTCAAGCCCCCTCACCATCTTTGTTGCCCTCCTTTGGATGCTCTCTAATAATTTAATATCATCCTTATATTCTGATTGTGAATATATTCTGATTGTGACTAAAACTGCGCACAATATTCAAGGTGAGTTTATTATTCATTTTAGATAGAGTATGTAAATTTATTAGCTTACCATAATTATAATTTATGTCATCGGAAGTGGAAAACAGAGTCCCAATGTAGGAACACGAGATCCTGTCAAAGGAAATGTCATGAAATATTTTAATCTTCTTAGAAGTGCTGCATATAGTTCAGGCAGATTAAGTTTTGGCATTGTACCTGCCATTTCTGGTGCAGTGGATTAGAATGCAAAGTGTAATAGCCTGTGCCATTGCCACAGTTTCTTTCCTATTTTCTTCAGCAAGCGGGTGGGGTTGGGAAAGTAGTATGGTTATGTGCATGTAGGTAAAAAAAAATCTTATAGTAATGAGAATGTGGCTGGAAGTAATATGCTGTGTATATATATATGTATATTTAAACTTAGAGTCTGGCAACCCTAACTTTGGCCTGTTTTGTATTTATTATTCATGGAGAGGTTTAAAATGCCAGTTGGTGGGGTTTTCTGGATTTTTGGTTTTGTTTGGCTTTCGTTTTCTTTGTTGGTTTTTTTTTTGTTGTTGTTGTTGTTAATCTCCAGAGCAGTTTTGAGCAGGTATTAACAGCAGCTGATGGTATTACAAAAAATCCTGAGAGACCTGATTCTCTTTGCTCAGCCTTTTTTTATGTTAATTTAGAAACTGAGTGCTGTTTTATACCTTCTCTGCAATCACTTTGTACTCTTTGAAACAACAGAGCTTTGCCTCAGTTCCTACTTCTCTGCTTTTCTTTGGAGCTTAAGGGGGATTTTGGGGAAGTTTGATTGCATTTGACATTCAAAATGTTCAATAAGGTTACAGAGTAGCCAAAATGAAATTATTTAATGTGGGAGAGAAGGAATGCTATGTATCGCTTTATGAAAAATACTGTTAAATTATGTTGCTTCCTTACTGTTATTTTTCCATCTTCTGTATGATTCTCTTGAAAAGACTGAATTGCAGGAGAGTTTGCAGTCAGTCATGGAAAGAGCATATGTCACAAAAAGTAGAAAAGAAAGGATGCAGCTGTTCCAATACCTGACAAGATTTAGGAGGTAGAATGAAAAGCAGCCATACAAGCCCAGACTGAGGTTTCTCTAATGCTTGTAAAAGCCATGAAGCACTTTAAGGGTGGTAAGAAGTATTTTTGCATTGTTCTGGACACCAAGTGTCCAGACTTGGTCTTGCTCAAGGTGTACCTGTTATTTATGAAAGGTTATGATACCAGCTTTTGTTTGCAGCAGGAGGTTTTAACTATCAATTAAAATTTAAAACTCCTCTTTTAATATATCAATTCTTGTAAAAAGATGACATTTTCATTTTCAAAAAGACAATTTATTTTAATTTAGGTAGTGTCACTACTCTGTGGCTTTATGTAAAATTCAGTTATTTTAGGACAACCTGCTTTGGTAGCTGCACCAGTTCCAATTTGATTTGTTTTTTTAACAGAAGAAGACTTTGAAAAATGTTAAAAACTCCACTGCAAAATGGTATATATTGTGTGAAGAGGTGGTGTGTCAGAAGTGTCTCAAACATTGGGTTGAAACCACTAGGATAAGTGATTTGGTAACAAAAACTCTGCAGCTTTTCCTAGAAATCATGAAAAATCAGGATGCCCTTCTGGTAGGTGCCATGGCTGTAGGAAAGTCTGGCAATCACTTCCCAGGTCAGTGATCCAGCCAAGAATGGGGGAGCTGCAGCCACATGTAGCCATTGGATTAGAGCTTTCTTGATTAATTCAGTTAAGAAGTTTTTGCATCTTGTGGTGCTGCTTGGGCTCTTGAAAGGAGGGGAGGGATGGGGTGAGCTTTGGGTTTAGAAGCTTGACTTACTCCCACACTTCTTGTAGCTCAGCATTCAGAATGAGAGGTGGGACAGGAGAGCACACTGTTTTCCTCTCCTTGTCTGATTAGTTGTTTAGATTAGACAGGACTTAAGAGGTCCTGTATTTATGTTTAAGGGCACAGCGTCTCATGGATGTGATTGCTCAGTAAATAGTTTTCAGAATGAACCAGTACTAGTACTCAAAGGCATTTTTTTGGTTGTTTCAATTTAGCTAGCCTTTGTACTATCCAAACTTAAAATTACTTACAGAGATTACTGTACTTTGTAACTCCTCTGTCAACAAGATAATTGTTCTTTGAGAGTGCTGTTTTATTTATAGCCACAGTGCTGGAGTCGATCACAAACCCACAAAAGCAAAGCTTCCTTTTATCTGTCTTGCAGTATGCCATGGGGTCAGATCTCAATCTTTAACACTCAGTGGTCCAGTGGGGAAAGGCTCCAGAGATCTGAGAATTCTTGTTTCTGTCACTGTTTACACCATGAGTTTGAGCAGCAGGCTTCACCTCTCTTTGTGCCTTGTTTATCAGGTTAACACATGCGTGTGTTGGTGTGATGTCCAGAAACAGTGAGCCTCATTATCAGCTCAATTTATGGCTGCAGTAATACTGCTAAATAGCTTTTTTGACTCTCTTTGTATGGACATTTCAGAAGTTGCTGCAGTAATGTAGCTGTAGTCAGATATGTTTTTGTTGTTTTGTGTAACTCTTAAGTAAAGTGCTAGTTTATTGCAGTGCCAGAAAATGTGTGTGAAGGGCAGCAGTGCTCAAGATATTGCCTGTACAAGAATTCCAACAGCAATGGTTAATGGCTAGGATTTAAAGACACTTTTAAGGCCAAACATTGTATTTTCAGTGTACAGTTTAAGGATATGTAATAGTTCAGTTTGACAAATAATTACATCACTTGATGTTGTGGTTTAAGCCCAGCCAGCNTCCAGAGCAGTTTTGAGCAGGTATTAACAGCAGCTGATGGTATTACAAAAAATCCTGAGAGACCTGATTCTCTTTGCTCAGCCTTTTTTTATGTTAATTTAGAAACTGAGTGCTGTTTTATACCTTCTCTGCAATCACTTTGTACTCTTTGAAACAACAGAGCTTTGCCTCAGTTCCTACTTCTCTGCTTTTCTTTGGAGCTTAAGGGGGATTTTGGGGAAGTTTGATTGCATTTGACATTCAAAATGTTCAATAAGGTTACAGAGTAGCCAAAATGAAATTATTTAATGTGGGAGAGAAGGAATGCTATGTATCGCTTTATGAAAAATACTGTTAAATTATGTTGCTTCCTTACTGTTATTTTTCCATCTTCTGTATGATTCTCTTGAAAAGACTGAATTGCAGGAGAGTTTGCAGTCAGTCATGGAAAGAGCATATGTCACAAAAAGTAGAAAAGAAAGGATGCAGCTGTTCCAATACCTGACAAGATTTAGGAGGTAGAATGAAAAGCAGCCATACAAGCCCAGACTGAGGTTTCTCTAATGCTTGTAAAAGCCATGAAG
>WBNQ01073942.1:6030-28056 GCA_013401375.1 Spizella passerina
ATAATATATATATAATAAAATAATAAATCAAGCCTTCTGAAACACGGAGTCAGACCCTTGTCTCTTCCCTCATCCTAAGACCCCTGTGAACACCGTCACAGACCTCATCTTCCAAGAGAAGACTTTGGCTTCTGAAGGATTTAGGTGCTGACAAGAGTCCCATGTCATAACTGACCTGTTTTGCATTTTTTCCCCTCTCCCAATTTTTAGAACATTCACTGTGCAGCTATTTTCCACAAGCTAAATGAGTGACAGATTCACATATAATATAGATATGGATCAAACAGATTGAATCCATTTAGCAATGTGAAGAGAGGCTACGCCAAACAGAACCTGCTAAAATCACAGGCTCCTCCACCATGTAGATGGATTTAGCTGCTTTCTATTAATTTATTCCATATGGCATGAATATAAGAATTAAGGCATGTTAAAACAATGTAAATGCAAAATATGGATCATCACAGTAAAAAGCATTACCTCTGAATCAGAGTCTGAGGAGCTGGAACTTGATGAACTGGAAGAATCACTAGAACTGTCAGAAGCAATACCAGTAGATTCCTGCAGGTCAACTGAATCAGCCAAGGCTGCCAATTCAGGATGCTCCTGCTTTAGGATCCTAAATACAGTTAAAATTTCAGGGTTAGCCTTTGAATTGTAACACTGCACATTAATGAATATTTTAGGTTTTGTTTTCAATGGAGAATATACAAAGAAAGCCACTGAATCTCTTACCTGTACCATTTCCGTGACAGTTTGGGTCTCCCTCTCACTGTCTTGTGCCACACCACTGGGAAGTTGGTACAGCTGGCAAAGTTTTGTGTGATGGCAATAGTTGTGTCAAGATTGAGGACTACGTGCCACCAGCCACCTAAAACACAACACCAGTGTCCATTGGTGGCTGCCTGGCAGAGAGCAAGTTCAAGAACAGCCAAGAACACCTTTCCCACAGTGCAGGTGGAACTGGAGCTTATCTCCCAAACCCAGGTGAGTTTTCCAACCCATCATCTTTCCTGTCTTATTTCAGCTTTCACCACAGTGCCTGACAGGCTCTCCATGCTCTGACCAAATTACCCAGCTCACAGCCAGGACTGAAGATGTGACCTGACAGCACCACACTGGCTGCTGACAGTTTATTTAACAGCAGCAGCCATTGTAACCCAGACTGCACAGAGCCCTTTCTGTTCAGCTGAGAGCACTTTCCACGCTGATTTTGCAAGGTTCTTGTGACTACAGACTAACCTTTCATTTAAACATAGATGCAAAATTGTTTTTCCACACGGGATAAAAATAGTGGAGTTCTTACAACCCACTTAGAGGCCCAGAAAAGACTGAGGGAACAGTTTAATGGAACCTGACAGCTACAAACTCTTAACAGAAGGTACACTCAGGAGTCACTAATAAGTGCCAAGACAATCACAAGGCACCCTTCACACAACAAGTCAGCTGGATGTCAGACACAAGCAATGTGGACAGAAACTATGGGCTGTGCTGCACATAAATGATGCAAGATTCAGAGGTTAGAATCTGCTACTGAACTCACCTCACCCCCACTTACAATGGGCACACAGTGTGCAGCCACTCAGAGGGAAGGGCATCTTCAGCAAAGCTTTATTTAGCTTTTGATTTCAAATGCAAGATGAAGCATAACCACAGAGAGGTGGGTGGAAGGTGTCAGCGCATTTAAGTAGCTCATTTCCCACAGCTAAGAAAAATTCACATGCAAAACTCAGCCATGAATTTGCTCCAGCATGTATAAACTTAAACATTTTTGTCCAAGAGTTACTGGGGCTCAAACACCTCTATTATTTTATGCCCTGACAGCTTTCCATTACTGCAATTTAGTTCAGACTACACTCCTGTGATGCTGCAATTTAAATCCCATTTGTTTTGCCATCTGTATCACATGCAATCCTATGCCACAGGTCATACAGGTTTTGTGACATTCAGGAATAACTGAACAGTCCCAAAATGAGCTCAGTTTGTTTTGTCAGAAATGGAAAAAGCTGAAATGGAAAGCTGAAATGTTCATCTCCATGACACAGGAACATTCCAAACATGCTTTTTTTTCCTCCTAGATTTCCTTCCTGGAGAGATTTGCACATACCTGGCACAAAGACTGTCTCTCCTGGTTTCTGTAAGACTTCCAGGGGTTTGAACTCGGGGGGCCAGGTGGGAAGCTGTGTCCGAGGGTAGATGACATTGAACCAGGTGATGGCCTCGTCCTGCTGGTTGCCCCCCTCCTCCCGAGTCACCTTGATCAGCTCTCTGGGGGTGCTGGTTGGGAACAGGCACCAACGCTTGTGTCCCTGCACTAAGGCATTCCATGCACTGGTGCCCAAGGGATCGATGTGAATTCCTGTTCCAGAACGAGGTGGGCCCATCACAAACCATCTGCATTGGGGGAAAAATGCTTTAGTCATAGAGCAGGCAGGTTCCTTTCTTCATGTTGGACAGAAAATTACAGCAGCTCATTGCACGTTCAGTTAGAAATTAAAGTAACTACAGTTACATTTATATTCTTGATTTTGTGAAGTTCACACAGCAGCAAAAGGATGTAACAGGAGTTCAACCTAAAAACCAGTATGAATTTACATTCTTGATTTTGTGAAGTTCACACTGCAGCAAAAGGATACAACATGAGTTTAACCTAAAAACCAGTATGAATTGGGACAGGAATGACTGTGGGATAAGTAAGTGAAAATGACTTTTTATGTGTCATAGCTGTATTTTGTTTTAAACAGTTCTTCAATAAAATCGTTATTTCAAAATTTATGAGCATGATTAAGTCCCAACTACCTGCATTGGGATTCTTCCTAATAAATAAAATCATTAATAAAATCATTCAATAAAATCATTGTTTCAAAGTTGATGAGCATGATTAAGTCCCAACTGCCTGTGTTAGGATTCTTCCTAGGGAGGGGGATTCTCCAATGGTTTTCTAGAATTTGCTGCTCAAACAGACCAGAACTGCAGAACAATGAGGAACAAAAAGCAACAACAAGGAACAGAGCAAGTTACACAACCCTGGCCTCTCTCTTCCCCTTCTGTTCATTCACAAGAGACTTTTCATTCCAACACTTAACTCCATGGAGCTTATTCTCCAGTGCCCATTCAGGATTTGAGGTTTATATTCCCACTGCCCATTTACAAGGTTTATTTCTCCCAGTGGAGAACTTTATCTACTGTACATGTTTAACTGCAGCAGCACCTTCAACTGCTCATTTTCCCTGGAACAGAGCAGTAAGATCAGAAAAAGCAACATGAGGTGACTTCATACCAGGCACCAAGAGAAAAAAAAAAAAAGCAATAATTGTTTAACTGGCAGCAGAGTGCAGAAACCAACACAATCCTCCATAGTGTAGTGACAGGAAGGTGATGCCCAGCAAGAGGAATGCAAAACCAGCAAGTTCTCCATCTCCCCTTTCCAGTGCAGGTGTAAATCAAACTGGTTTTGAAGGATCATTTGTCAGCATGAATTGTAGGACTGTAAAGTTTGATTATCAAGATGATTTCTTCCTGTTTCACAAAGGAGCTGTAAATAAGCAGGTGTTTGTCATTTCTATTGCCAATTCACTCCTTAGATTCCTCTTATGTTTAGAAAGCTGATTAAACTACAGGTAGAAAGAACAGTCAAGGCTTTTGTTAAGAAATCAGAAGAAATTATACACATGAAGGTCTGTCTGAGGGCACAGACAGAAGCACTGTTCAACATCCTTTTTCTGACAATTACCTGAATCTAAACACACAGGTTTTAAATGCCTTATTTAGCAACACTGTCATTTACCAGCACTTAATTTACAATGAACAAAACACAGTTTGCCCCAAGACATCAAACTTACCATTAAAAACTTCACAACTCCTAAACTCAATCTGAAAGCAAACCCCAGCTGCCTTCCTCAAATTAAAATAGCTCCTTCAGTAAATGGCTTCCAGAAATCATTGTCTTTATTTTAAAGAGGAACAATGCCAATAAAAATGTCCAAATAGCACCAATTGTTCTTTTAAGGTCTCCACACTATCACACACCTCTCAACCCAGAGATCAACCTGTAGAGGTCGTATCCTCCTCATATGATTAGCAGCACTTCTTGTCAGATTTTCAATCATGCTCTAGAAGTATTGCACACTCATTTCTGTACCTAGATGAACCCTCTAACTCCAGGAGACATTACTGTACCCACATTTTCCAGAACAAAGTACAAGAAGTTTGATAGCAAAATCAAGAGCAAGGAGCTCAGCAGTGCCTGTGGAGGACACAGACAGCAAAATAAATGAGTCACAACCAGATTCTCTCATTCACCTCTAACTTGGATAAATGATCTCTAGGTCATTAAGTGTATCCAGTTCTACTACACCCAGTGTGGTTTTGTGTTTGACCACAGCATTGTATGTTCTTGGAAGAGTATTATGAAAAGCACTGTAAAAACACCTCCTTCAGTGATCTCAAATGGAATCAGGTTCCTGCTTCACTCCTGCAAAAGCACAACTGAACTACAGACACGTGAGAGAGTGCAAAGTGCCATTCCTGATGAGCTCTTGCTCAATTTTATTTAAATTAACCACATCACAGCCTCATGGCCCTCAAAGAGCAACAGGCATTGTCTAACAATTATAATGGCACTGTAAAGACTTTAATTACTTGGGAGGGTTCAAACTTAAGCTCACAGTGCTATGAAGTGTCATAGTAACATAGATAAAAATGGCTTTTTACCTAGCAGCCCAAACACAAGGTTGCTGCATTTGAATTTATGAATGAAATGTCATTTCACCCTCTTCCAAGCTGAAGCAAAAATAAAGAGCTGAAAAGACCCCATAGATGTGAAATATTCTCTCTCAAAACCATCTGAAGGGGAGCTAAGAAGTGGTGCCCATATTAGATCCTAATCTAACTTAAGATCTTTACCTTAAAAGGAGTGACTCATAATTAAACAAAATTCCATACTGGTGCAAAACCCAGGAGCTGTTCCTGAGGTATTTAAAATTAGAACACTAGAATGCATACACAGCAAGAAACTGATCTTTACAGCTCTCAGTAACTATGCAATTTTTGAAAAAATCTAAGAAGTAATGTAAACTGGCTTAATAAAATGAAAAAAAAAAAAAACCTTAAACCATAAACCTGCAGCAACACTGGTGGCAAAAGGAGAAATTATGATATAAATAATTTCTATTAAAAATTTATTATAAATAAAAATCTGCCCCTCTCTCCTACAGGATTACAGAGGTACATTCATTTCAGAGATGATGTAAAAATATCCCTTTTTTATATGAGACAATCCCAGCTATTTAGGAACAACCAATGAGCTGGAAAATACCCAGTTTTGTCTTGCTGTCACTCTACCTGTAGGGTGGCCTTCGTTTCTCCCCTGCATACTGAAACAAATCATCAGTGAAGAATTTGGGGACCTTGTAGTCCTCCAGGAGTTTCCTTCGCTTGGGATGCTCTCCATAGCTGCTGTCAAAGATGTACAGGGGGCTGTCATCACGCGTGGTTTCCATGTACTCGATGTAATATTTCATCTTCATCTTCACGGAGTAACCATCATTGTCCTCCCCACATTTGAACTTCTGGTTCCTGTACTTGCGTTTCAGCCGCTCCAGCGTCCACTTCTCCTGGGCAGACCAGCCCACCTGAGCGTTCAGCAGCACCACGGGCTTGTAAGGCTTTTCATAGCGCTCAACAAACTCCTCCACTGTTAGCTGGAGTGCATCGGCCCTCTCCACGTTATCCTGTGAAACCAAGGGAGGAAAGCAGGGCAGATATTAGGACAGACTGACGTCCTAGGGCTGTGCTGGCTTGCGGGGGTGCTTCACACGTATCCTTTGCTCCACACCACGCGGCTGTGGAGCTGCCTCTGGGTTATTTTAAGCTCCCCGAGGCTGCAGCCCCGTTTCTGCTGGCCCGCTCCCTGCACACATCAGTGACAGCCGCCGCCTGGAGCCTCTGGCACAGCTCCGCACCGAGGCAGCTCCCAGGGCGGAGAGGCCACCCTGCCCTTTGGTGACACATCCCTGCTGCGTGTCACTCCCTCGGGACACCGGGAAGCGCTCCTGGGAGTTGTGCGGGTGCCCGTTCCGCCCCGGCGGGCCTGACCTTCCCACACCCTCGCCACGTGGAGGGAAAAAGTCCCGTCCCTCACCCAACCTCTCGGTGCCGCCAGCTCTGAGGCAACCCCAGCCTCGAGCAAGGGCCTTTCCCGCCTCCCATCAGCCGTCCCGCAGCTCCTCCTTCACCTCAGGCGCTCCCAATCCCCTCAGCCGCTCTCTCCATCCCCGTCCCCTCAGGGCTCCCCGATCCCCAGCCCTGCCCTCACCCCCTTCCCCAGCCCCCTCCGTTCCCCTCAGGTCTCTCCCCTTCCCCGCAGGACTCGCTCAGTCGCGCCCCCCTCCATTCCCAATTTCCCCCCTCCATTCTCCATTCCCCATTCCCAGCCTTTCATTCCTGACCCCGCTCTCTCCTCTCCGCCCGGCGCACCTTGCAGGCGGTAGGGCTAAGGGGAAAGGTCTCGCAGTAGTTGTGACGGGTCCAGTCCAGCGAGTCCTTCAGCTCGGGCCGGGCGCTGCGCTTCGCCTCACGGATCCGCTTCTTGCTCTTGTGGTTCATGGCGGCGGCGCTGGGGGCCGTCACCGCCCGCGGCCCCCGGCCCGACCCTGCTGCCTATCCCGACCCTGATCCTGATCCTGGTCCCGGCCCCGCTCCGGCCGCACCTTCCAGAAATTTCACCCCGTGCCGCCGCTGTCGCCGCGGCCCCGCCCCGGCCGCACTCCCATTGGCCGGCTGCGCCCCGGCTTCCGCCACGCCTCGGCGCTGATTGGCCCAAGCTGGGGAAGCGGCGCCCCCTCGCCGCCATGTTGAGGAAGGGCAGCGCGGGCGGCACGGAGGCAGCGCGGGCACCGGGCGCCCTTAGCCGCGGAGTCCCGCGGCCACACCGGGAACCCGCCCCCAGCCGCCGCTGCCCTTCCCGCGGCGGGCCGACGCTCCGCGCTAGCTGCTCCCCGGACAGTGGCGGGCTGACCGCGTGTCACCCGGTTTCCTCCCTTCTCCGGGAAGCGGCCCGCGGAGGCGCCAGCCCCGCCCCGCCGGGGTAGCGGTGCGGGCGGGAGCGGTCGGCATAACCGCGGCCCCGGGGGGAGGCCGCGGCTGGGCGAGCGCCTCATCGCCATCAGCGCCCGCGGCGGCGCTCCGCGTGACGTCGCGCCGGGAGGAGGCGCGGATTGGCCGGCGCGGCCTGGCGCCCATACGTGTCTGCCCGCGATTGGCCCATGGCGGCGGCGCGGCGGCAGCGCGCGCGGCGGTACCGCTTCCAGGAGGGTCCGGCGGCGCTGGCCGTGCGCGTGCCCGAGGTACCGGGGGCAGCCGGGACACCGCGGGGAACGGCGGCAGCTCCCGGACCCCCCCGGCACAGCGCCTCGCCCCGTGTATTGCAGGTGCTGGACTCGCAGTACGGCACGTACGTGTGGCCCTGCGCCGTGGTCCTGGCCCAATACCTGTGGGCGCACAGGCGGAGCCTGCCCGGCAAGCGAGTGCTGGAGGTACCGCCCGCTCCCCGCCCGGTTCCCCCTGTAGTGACCCGCGGGTCAGGCTCCGCCCGCGGTCCCCACGAACACTCTGTGGTTTCAGATCGGTGCCGGGGTGAGCCTCCCCGGCGTGGTGGCCGCCAGGTGCGGTGCCCAGGTGATCCTGTCGGACAGCGAGGAGCTGCCCCAGTGCCTGCAGAGCTGCCGCAGCAGCTGCCTCATGAACCGCCTGCCACACGTGCCCGTCCTCGGCCTCACCTGGGGCCGCGTGTCCCCTGAGCTGCTCTCTCTTGCACCCATAGACGTTATTTTGGNAAGACTAACCAAGACTGCTTTATCTCCCCAAACTACACAGACTTTGAAGATATTTTAACTACAATTTACTTCTTGTTGGAGAAGAACCCACATGCTCAATTCTGGACAACATACCAAGTCCGAAGGTAAATTTTTACATATTTAAAACTCAAATTTTAACTCCTGTCCCAGCTGTGGATGAACATTGAGTGCGGCAGCACCACTCTGACTCACAAAAGCTCTTTATGGTGAGTCAGGCTGCTATTTGCCCAGTAGGGTGGAGGTAACAAAATCTGAATTTACTCCAAGAACCCCCAATTTGGTGTTAAGTAGAAAACTGCTACAAACCCCTCTGTGCTGCACTAGTTTGGTGAGAGCCTGCTGGAGTTACTGCAGCAGTGATAACCCTGGGTGAGGTTTTCACTCCTTTTCCTCCCCTCAGTGCTGACTGGTCTATCGAGGCTCTGCTCCACAAATGGAACCTGAAGAGCAGCCACGTTCCCCTGCACTCCTTTGGTGCAGACAAAGAGCACTTGGCCAGCTCCTCCATGCCAGGAAGACATACAATTGAAATGATGATCATCTCACTAGCACAGTCAGAGGGCACTTCTCTTTATTCCACTTCAGATTGCAGTACAAGGTGATACTCAGCTGTTCACTGCAGCACAGAGCTGCAGAGAACAGTCCTGCTTACAGCAAACCTCATGGATATTTTGGGGAAGCAGCAATTCTTAAAACATGCACTGTAAAAATAAAGTTGTTTGGTTTTCCAGCTATGGCTTTTGAGAAATTTGTGTTCCTCCCCCAAGTCCATGAAATAGTTCAGAGCCTCAATTCCATCATGTGAGTCACTACAAAGCAGTTTAACCTGGAAATCCACAAGATCCAGCCTAAATCCACAGCTTCAGCTATGAAAAGGTAACTGCACTCTTAAAATAAAAAAACCATTCCCATAAGATCCTTTTCCCAGGACTGAGAATCCTTCCCAAAGTCCCACATACAAAATCCAGCCCCTCTGTTGGTAAATGAGTGTGTGGAGACTGCACTAACCTAGAACATACAAACTCCTCAGTTTGTAGAAAAGTACTTTTAATCCTCAACAGAGCCATACTGCCAGTGTTCAGATGTTTCCATTCCCATTTAACATACATGCATAAGATAAAACAAGGCATTACAATAACCCTTGACACAGGATGTTTGAAGTTACAAGTCATTTGGTACCAAATCAAGACAAATCATCACTGTAAAGATCAGCCCCTGTCAAGCAGCAGCCTGGTGAGCCAGGGCAAGCACACAGCAATGCAATTATTAGTACTGCTCAGTGTGGACCTCCCAAACACCATCCCAGGCTGGGTCTGTGTTTGTGGCCTGGTGTGTTACCACCTGCCACACAGCATTGGGTTAGTAACAATACTAATTAAAGTTTGCCCACGGTAATTTCAAAGCAACCCCAGTGGATAAAATTTATAAGCAGTAGAATGCATTTAGTTACTATATAGAAGTTAAACATTGACAGTATAATTGCAGAAATCTTTTCAAGCTAAAAATAAGCTGACCCAAGACATTAAGTTGAGAAAAGTTAACACAGAAAAAAAATGTTTAATATTAACTACAGAGACAGTGGGTATAGTACAGAATGTCTTAAGCAAAAGATACACCAATCAGTACTTACAAAGGAATGAACCATTTCTTTGCTTAACATTACAATTCTCATATGTAAGTTCATATATGTAGGTTGGTAAGTTTTACCATTCTGGAAAAAATAAGGTGTGTATATCATCAGCTAGATGTGCTCACTGTATGCTCCATTATTTTACGCAAGGCCCGGGTGACTGGAAGTGCAGTTGTCAGGCATTTTAATTAACTGGACAGCCATTTGTTTCTGCACGACAAGGCATCATACACAGGAGCAATCAGGAGACAACAGGAAACAGCCAAGCACTCTGCACTGCAACACGCCACCTTAACAGCTAACCAGCATTACTCAACTGCTACACAACTGCGCCTAGTGCACAAAAATACATAAGAGAAGAGATTAGAATTGAGTCTGGTAAAACAATCCTTGCAAATATCAACTGTCACCTGAAAAGATTTCTATCAATTTGAATTTGAAGATGCTATTTTAAGTCAAAGTTTTTCTTTCTTTTTTAAAAAAAAAAGCATTTACAGTAAGTTTCAAGTTGAAGTTTTGTGGACTTATTTAAGGATTCAAAATAAAATTGAGAGTACTTTTTGACAGTTAGCTATCAGCATATAGTGGCTGCATGATTCCTCAGTATGAAACTGGAGGCAGCAAGTTACCATCGATTTTAATTTCCAATAGAAGTCAGCACTATATAAACAAAAATGAAGTTTTACCTCAAATATCCAAGCCAATATTGAAATCGGTAGTCGTTCACTTCACTAAATTACAAGAAATTTGAATAACAGCAACAAAATGGCACATAAAATGTAAAATCTGCCACTTGAGGCGCAACTTAAACAAGTAAAAAGTTAGACAAAATGTTACAAAATAACCTTTTCAACAGCTGGTTGCTCGGCCAGGGTCTCTCCAATGGGCTGAAGACTCAAGCGATCTTTTCCCCACAAAGGCGTCCTTTATCTGGGCTCTCATTTAGCTGAAGCATCTAGGTTTGAAGAGAGAAAAATTCAGCCAGGTTTCTACCTTGTCCATTTTGGGTGTGGATGACTTCAGGGATACTTCTAGTTGTGTTTCAACTGGCTTTGACTAATTTAATTAAGTTTTAGGAATTTCCACAGTGTTCCACCTCCCCCCGTGTGTTGCTTTACTTCAGAGGCCAAATGTAAGGTTTGGTTAAAATATTTAGTTACAAAGGAGAATAAGCACCAGGCTGTAGATCAAGCCACCATTAACTTCAATGCAGCCTGTTCACCACTCAATTATTCAGAGTTCTATAAAAGTTACAAAACTGATACTTCTTCATAAAGACTTAACTAAGCTCTAATTAGCAGTCAAAACCGAAAATGTGACTAATTTTGCTACAATTATCTAACTCCAGAGCTAGCTCAGGCCCTTTCCTTTTAAAAAATAGGACCAAACAGTTTGAAGGGTTAAAGACACACTATCCTTTCCCCACCCAGTGTATCCTTAGATGCCTCTTCAAGATGTCGACTTGAGGAAAAACTAGTTTCCGTGGTTTTCTCGTTGCAAGGAATTTTACCACTTTTCTAGGACAGTTATTACCTCCAGTCAGTACAACGGCCACTGAACCGATCTTCCGTTCTAAAAGGATAGTGTATCTTTAACAGTGTAAGACAAACCTGCTCCAACACACGCCCACAGAAACTGGTCCCTGGAGGATCAGCCAAATCAGTTAAAATCTGCAATACTGGCCAATATTCTTTTAGCAAACAGGAGACCGCAGCTTTAAAGGGGAAAATGCAGATGTTGGATAAATACAGTAAGAAATAGTCATTTTCATCATAGGTTGCGTCTCATACAATATTTTATTAAAACCAAGGCATTAATCTTGCAATAAAACATTTTCTCTGTTTAAAAAAAAATTTCTCCGTAGAAAACCCTTCAGTAATTATTTCCCTAAATCAATAACCAAAAAAATCACTGCTCAAGAAAAAAAAAACCAAAACCAACAACTAATAATGTGCCCCACTAGGATTCACTTGGTTCAGGCTATTAATGCTCCAAGAACTACCCAACACCCCACCTAAGTGATCTAATAAAGTAACATGCATCCTGTGCTGACCCCGAGGTACATTACCATGTTCCTAGGAGGATACAGCTCCTTCTTCTTCCGGAGACTTAGGAGGGCTCTTAGACCTGGATCTAGAGTTGGATTCCCTCTTTGAGGCAGGGGGAGGGCTTCTAGATCTAGACCGGGATCTTGACCTGGATCGGGATCTGGAGACAGATGAGGACTTTGACTTGGATCTCCTGGCAGATCTGGACTTGGAGGTGGAGCGAGACCGAGAGCGTGTGCGAGACCGGGATTTGGATCGACTGTAGCGGGACCGACTGCGGGACCTAGAGCGGCTCCTGCTTCTAGATCGGCTGCGACGGCGTCTTCTAGGGCTAAAACACACCAGGAGCAAAGGAAAAAAAAAAGGGCGCGTTAGAAGTTGCTCAGAGGTGACGCACGGACTGGAGCGAGTGCTGCGGGACAGGGAAGGTGGAACAGGACGCACGTGGGCAAGAAAATGAGTGTTACGAGGGCGCCATTGTTCAGAGTGAGTGGCCGGGGGCTAAACCTACTACAGGGCGAAACTCTTCCACTCCGAGAGAACCCCACGTGCCTGTGCTAGCAAACCTCTAGTAAATCCCCACTTCCTCTTCCCAGCCCCGCCGCGAAACTCACCGGGAAAAGGACACAGAATCCTAGAATCGGTCCGCTTAGAAAGGGCAACAGTGGGTCACCCGGTCCAACCTTCCTGCTTAAGCAGGATCGGCCTAGAGCGCATGGCTCAACTCTGTGTCCCTACCATTCAGCGACGGAGACCTCGCTACCTCTCTAGGCAACCAACATGAAAACAAACGGCTCCCACTGCACAGGCGCACAGCTAAAGCTCATCAAACTCCGCTGCCCGTTCCGCGGCGCTCACCTGCGGCTGCGGCGGCCGTAGCCGCTGCTGCTGTACCGGCGGGGCGGCGGCCCGCGGCGGCTGTGGTGCGAGTCGGGCGGGCGGCCGTAGCGGGCCATCTGCACGCGGAGCTCCCGGCCGTCCAGCACCGCCCCGTCCATCGCGTCCATCGCATCCTCCGCGTCCCGCTTGTCGTGGAAGCGCACAAAGGCGAAGCCTCGGCTCTCCTTGGTGTAGCGATCCCGCGGGATGTAGACGTCGCCCACGCGGCCGTATTTCTCAAAGACCCTCCGGAGGGTGTCCGGGGAGGTGCGGTAGGTCAGGTTGTCCACCTTGAGGGACGTCATGCCCTCCACATCGGGCGGCGGGCGGCCGTAGCTCATGGTGGGCAGGAGCCCCTGAGGGGCGGCGGCGGACGAAGAGAATAAACCTGAAGGGTTTCAAGGGGGTCAGCAGCCGGCGCGGCCCTGAGGGCGACGCGCCTCACGCCGCGGGGCGAGTCCAAAAAGGAGGAGAGCTACAGCGCATAGGGGAAAGCCGTGGGGTCCGCAGGGAGCAGCACCCACCTCAGGGTCCGAGGGGCGGCCCGAGGCCGGAGCGAAGCGCCAGGAGCGGCCGCCCCGTCCCGCCGCGACGAGGAAATGAGAGGGAACCGCCCGCGCGCGCGGCTTAACGCCACAAAATGGCCGGCGGCGCCCCGGAAGGAAACGCGGCACCGCCCCGCCCGCGGCGCCGCGGGAGCGACCCCCGATCCCTTTTTCCTCCTTTTCCCCGAGGTGGTCCCGGAGGGAGCGTGGGGAATCCCCCTGTAAATTAATAATTCGCCCGGCGGTTGGAAAGTGGTTGTTAAAACGCCGCCGCCGTGACCCGGAAGGGCTCGGTGGAGGCGGGGAAATTTTTGAACAATGTGTGTTGAAAACCGTAAAAAAACCACCCCAAAATAGCAGCAACAATAAAAAATTAGGGCACAGCAGTGTGTGTGGGAGAGGGAGAGAGGCGACAAAACCCCGCCGAGAGAAAAAAAGCGATGGTGAAGTGAATCGCTTGTGGCGCGGGCGGGCGGGGACGGTTTAAAATGGCGGACGTGGACGGGAGAACCGTGAGGGGAATGGAGCCGTGGTCTGCCACAGCGGTTCTCCCGGTGCAGCTCCTGTGGGAGCTCCGTGGCGGCTGTGAGGGGCTGGGCAGCCCGGAGCGAGCTCTCCGCGGGCTCTCCTTCATCGCTGCGGTGCTCGGGGAAGCCTCCGCGGCCCCGCCAGCTCCGCATGTGCCGCGGTGGATCCGCTCCCCGCCGGTTCCTCAGTGCCTGTGTGAGCCGAGCAGGGAAATGCTAAAATCATCCTCACACCGGCCCGCTGTGCAGGTTCCAGCTGCGGGAGATTTGCACAGCCCTTGTGTAAGGGTGATGAGCAACTCTTATCCAACCAATTCCGTGAAAGCTGCTCCCCCCCACCCCAAAAGTTGTTGCTCTGTCACCTCAGGCATGAATAAAATGCTCAAACTCATGAACTGTAATACTGTTGCTTATCACCTGGTTCTCATTCTCAAAACAATTTTGAAAGTTTCTACCCAGCTGTTCCATAACACTGTGTTAAAAAATAATAGAAACTAGACGTCTTTTTTTCTGATCTGTTTAATCCAATGACAGTATCGATATGAACAATTATTTCAGTAATAGAATTAAAATTCTTAGTTTTACTATAATTGTGGGTTTGTTTTTGATTTTTTTTTTTGCCCTGAAGAAGTATAAACAGTGCCATGAATAAAAATCCAGAAGCAACAGTTTGTTTCCTGCTACAAGTGACTTCAGAAATCAAATAAACTGGTACTGGTTTGACATTTTCTGTTGCTTTGATTAAAGAATTCGCTGTTTCATCTGCTGAAGCCCTTTTTCAGAGGAGAATTTTGAAGTTTATCTTTACAGTAATTTTCCTAAAATGACGGAAGATGTCTCCTAGTTTCAGTCACTTCAATACATGCTGCTGTTGCCAAAGGAATTGTTCCAGCCCACCAGCCCAGTTTGCTGTGCAGCAAAGGATGGAAGCTTGTACTGGCATAAGGGAGAAGACATGAGTGGAACATTATTCCTAGAGGATCTTAAAATTCTGCACTATAAATTAATAATCTTAAAAAGGAAGAAGAGAGCTTTTTTTGTGTTAAGACCCCTCACCTTAATATTTTAATTGCATCTTTGTGAAGCAGCCTCTGAATAATCACACTGACTTTCCTCCACAAATGGAAATTTGCTGTTTTGAATGCTGTTTTGAGAAACACTTACATATTAAAAAACCCCACAATTTAGGAATTAAAAGAGAATGTAATGCATGTATTAAATATATGTAACTGTGGCTGGGGTGCAGATTTTATTTCACAGGGTGGGTCAGGTTGGTAGGGACCTCCAGGGGAGGCCTGGCCAGGGCTCAGCAGAAGGTAAGCATCACCCCTGACCTGCTGGAAATGCTCTCTGTGAAAAACACCAATCACTTGTTTTTAAAATTTTAAAAGTTTAGTAGTAATAAAATGGCTATAAAAATAGTAATACAATTAGAGTAATAATAATTTGGACAATTTGAATTAGGACAATATGAGACAATAGAAACAAAGAGTTATGGACAGTCTGGGTACCTTTCTCTGGGCAGCATAAGCCTGAAAAAGGACCCACATTAACAGAGGATTAACCCTTAAAAACAATGACCTGTTGCATATTCATACATCTCATACACGATGCATAAATTCCATTCAAATACAGGATTTTGTCTGGGCAGCATCAGCTTCTTCCTCAAAATCCTAAAGGCGTCATCGTGCCCAAACAAGGCGGGAAGAAGTTCATTTCTCCTGATAATGGAGCAATAAATTCTTGTTCTCTGAAAGATTTAGGTGTCCTGTGACTGCTATCTCGCTGTGAGTCCTTTCTGTAGAAAAAGAAGTATCCTACATAGCATAGTTTCTATTTTAACATTTTGTTATAACCTAAAACTACATTTAACACACTACTTAAAAGAATGAATACAGCATAACTTTCTAACATAACACGTATAATATTCATTTTAATATCTGCAAAAAGCCAATCATAAAATGTGTATTTTTCACACTCGTGCCCTTGGGCACAGTGCTGCTCATGGGCAGCTCCTTGGCCACCAGGAGCCCCAGCTCCTTCCCCACAGAGCTGCTTCTCCAGGCACTGAGTCCTGGCCTGGGCTGGTGCCTGGGACTTCTCCCTTTTTCCTCACTTTTTAATCTGTCCTTCCTCCACAGGTGAAGGACCCTGCACTTGTCTGTGCTGAACTTTGGGCATTTCCTCTCTGCCCTCCTCCCCAGCCTGCCCAGGTCCCTCTGAGGGGCTCACAGCACTCTGGGCTATGGGCACCCCTCCCAGCTTTGTGCCATCAGCACATGTTGGTGTGATGCCTCCTCACAAATGATGAGGAGGCACTGACCCCTCATCAAAGTCATTGATTAAAGGGTTAAACAACCCTGAGGGACAGCAGTGAGAGGCCTCCAAACAGACCCAGTGCCACTGATTATGAGTGGGATTTTCCATTCAGCCAGCGCTCAATCATCTCACTGCCCACTCGTCCCATCCTGAGCTTCTCCTGGAGGGTGCTGTGAAACACAGTGTTGAAAACTTTGCTGGAGTCAAGGTGGAGAGTATCCACTGCCCTCCCTCATGCATCCATGCAGTTGTTTCATCACAGAAGGTGATCAGGTTTGTCAAGCAGACATTATCCCACTTCAGATCTAGTCTGAACTCTCTCTACGAGCCCTTCTAACTCCTGGGGCAATATCCTTTTCTCCCTTTGAGACCTCTGTTTCTTTAAACCCTTTGCTGTAGACAGCAGAGGTAAAATGTGGTGATTTGTCATTTACATAAATCAATTCTGCACTTCCTTCTCTGTCCTTTTGGCCAGCATTAAAGTAGAACTGATTTAGTTGAATTCTCCAATCCCAGAGGCCCAACAGAACAGACAAAGGATGGTAACAGGAAAAAGTGGCCATTTGATCCATGTCTGATCCTCTCTCAGTTTTGCTGATGTTTTAACAGAAATCTTCATGACTCGAAGATCAATTAATCTTAAATTGATTATTTAGAAATACTGTGAAGTAAAAGATTAATAGTATCACTTCCATCCCTGGAGGTGTTCAAGGCCAGGTTGGAGCGGGCTTGGAGCATCCTGGTCCAGGAGAGGGTGTCCCTGCCCATGGCAGGGGTGGGATGAGATGGACTTTAAGGACCCTTTCCATCAAAAATTTCACCATTCTGTGATTCCACAATTCTGTCGTTGAGTGGGGTTTTTAATTTTTGGTTTGGTTTGTAAGGTTTGGGGTTTTTTGTGTGTGTGTTTTTAATTTTTAAAAAATTATTATTATTATTATTTGCCAGGTGTTATCTAGTGCCAAGAAATTACAAATCTGAAAAACTGGTACAAAATAACTTTATTTTAAGCGCTGGGAGATTTTCACCGCTTTAAACAGGAAAAGGTTGCTTTGCCAAAACTGCATTTCCCATAGTGCACAAGGGCTCTCACATAGGGCTGGGTCAGCTGATCCAGACACCGAAATGTTCTTTATTTCCTGTGCAGGGCATGGAAATGTACGAGCGGCTCATCCTCCCTTCGTCAGCTGATTGAGAGGCCGGGGAGCGCAATTCTGATTTCAGCAATGCCGAGAAGCTGAGCCGATTCACCTGCTCGATATTGGGAAAGGGATGCCATGGAGTAACACCCTGCACTCAGCCCTAAAACCTCATGGGAACNTCCATCAAAAATTTCACCATTCTGTGATTCCACAATTCTGTCGTTGAGTGGGGTTTTTAATTTTTGGTTTGGTTTGTAAGGTTTGGGGTTTTTTGTGTGTGTGTTTTTAATTTTTAAAAAATTATTATTATTATTATTTGCCAGGTGTTATCTAGTGCCAAGAAATTACAAATCTGAAAAACTGGTACAAAATAACTTTATTTTAAGCGCTGGGAGATTTTCACCGCTTTAAACAGGAAAAGGTTGCTTTGCCAAAACTGCATTTCCCATAGTGCACAAGGGCTCTCACATAGGGCTGGGTCAGCTGATCCAGACACCGAAATGTTCTTTATTTCCTGTGCAGGGCATGGAAATGTACGAGCGGCTCATCCTCCCTTCGTCAGCTGATTGAGAGGCCGGGGAGCGCAATTCTGATTTCAGCAATGCCGAGAAGCTGAGCCGATTCACCTGCTCGATATTGGGAAAGGGATGCCATGGAGTAACACCCTGCAGTCAGCCCTAAAACCTCATGGGAACAGGTAGAGACAATCCTGGGCTTCACCTTTTCTACCACACCTTCTTATTTTTCAAGTTTTGTTGCGTATTATTTAAAAGGTTTCCAGGATTCTTGATTAATTGATATTTTCTGGTAGCTAATAAGTAGCAGTAACTCCCTGCAATCAGCCCTAAAACCTCATGGGAACAGGTAGAGACAATCCTGGGCTTCACCTTTTCTACCACACCTTCTTATTTTTCAAGTTTTGTTGCATATTATTTAAAAGGTTTCCAGGATTCTTGATTAATTGATATTTTCTGGTAGCTAATAAGTAGCCCTAAGTAATCATTATTTTTGAAGCTTGCTTCCTTTTATGCCCTTTTTTTTTTTTTAACAGAGGTTAAGAAGAAACTTTTAAAAGAAAAAAAGAGTTTTTCCAGACCGAAGCTGAGGACTTGGGAAAAATACACAAAATGTCTCCGGAAGGAAAAAAGCTTTTCAACATCATTATTTTGGGAGTCTCATTTATGTTTATATTCACTGCTTTCCAATCCTGTGGAAATATCGCAGTAGGTGTCACTTTCAATTCATGCCACGTTTCTGTCTCAGTTATTTATCCTGGCTTGTCTTTTGTGTGCTCCAATGTTGCTTTATTTGGGCTTTCCTAATGTGCACAATACTTTGACATTTATCTTCTTTTGGTTTAATTTGAAGTAGATTAATGTGTTTAACCAAATAATTCAGCAGGTTATCTCTTTATGATAGCATAGCTACAAATAAAACTGAGCCTGATTGCTTGGAAAGTAGAAAAATACTCTTATAAAATGTTTGAGGTTTAAAATAATGTCTGCTTTAACACTCGTGATGTTAGACAATTGAATTACACTGAGCCTTGCATATTCTGTATTGTCCCTTTCAAAATATTTGCCCAAGTTATTATTAACCATGCTATTATTAACGGGATTTTCATAACCTAACAAACTAGATATTGAGGGGGAGTATGAGGATAACACCTGGCAAAAAGATTTCTACAATTGCTAAACTGCCAAGTCACCTTCCAGCTGAAGGAGTTACTTGCTGCTATTTAGTATCTCTTTGCAGAGCAAAAATTGAGCACAGCATAATCCAAATTTACTGTTACTATTTAAATTTTTAGACTTGTGTTACTGCCAGGTTTAGCCCTTTAACTGCCTGAGCTGTATTGTTAGTTTGCTCCTGCAGGGCAGTTAGATTTCAACATCCCCTTTGAGCCCACAGGGCTTACAGCTCTTTTCTTGCATGCAAGAAGGATTCTTGCTGGGTTCAGATAGATAAATGTCCTTCACTGCATTACAGAAAATTACAGAAATATTTAGACAGTCTATTACAGAATAAGACAGAAATATTACAGAAATAATTACTTGGGGTAGTTTTTGTAAGTTCCAGTGCAGTGTGATACTTTCTGTGAGCTCTCAAGGGCAGCCCAGTGATCTCAGAAATTCTGCAATGAATTCAGCACCTCACTGAATTGGACTTTGTGATCATGCAATCATGTAATTCGTTGTCATAAAAGTCTGTACAAGTGACTTTCAATCAGATCTGCCTGCCAGTCCAACTAACTGCATGGTGTCATGATCACTAAAGCTGACTCAAGGGGAAAAAAAGGAATAGGCAAATAATGGGAAGCTGAAAATAGTGGAAACTCTTATCAGAGGTTCATAGTTAAGTCAAGATTATTCTGAAGCTTCTCCTTTTTTCCCCACTTTTATAATTAAGATAGTCATATGTATCTACATAAGAAAGGTCTTAAGTGAAACAGAAGTTTTGTGAAGTATTTTAGCTAACTTATAAAATTATGATTTAATAATAAAGTACTAATTTCTTCTTCAGACATAGATGTTTCCTTGCCAAGTATCTCTTGCATCTTTGTTGTGGAGGTGGTGTGAGTTGTAATTAACATTTTAAATTCTTTGTAGTGTCTATTAATGAATAATTCTAATGTTTGATACTGACTTCAAACCAATGCAGGTGTTTTTCAAAATACAAGATAGATTTTGACATATTACAATGTATGATCTTCTCCTCACAGCAAACTGTTATCACAAATTTAAACAACACAGACTTCCATGGCAGTGGCTACACGAGGTAATTACACAGATTTTCTTCTTACTTTGCTCCTTGCAGGGTGAACTTAGTTACAGGAGAGAGACACTCTCAAGAGATTGCAGAGTTCTGCTGACTTTATAATTTATTGACACACTGAAAGCAGTTTAAAACAGGCTTCTCACAGCTCTGCTCTGAATTATTTCCAGTTGAACTACATATCTGGTTTGCATGTTTTCTTTGTAGGGTGAAAAACCACTGTCATCACATTCTCAACATTTGCCTTAGGAGGTGAAGAAGGTGGAAGTTTAAAAATAAATAAAACTGCTTACTCAGGCCTTGGTTGTTTGCTTTTGTACATGGTGTTTGTGTAGGACAGGTGATGTGGATCAGCTCTCAGGAAATACAACTCAGATGTGAAAGGAGCAGTCAGAAAGACAAGCAAAGCCACAAAAAACCATTCTCATTGAGTCAAACTTGTCAGGCATGATCAGGGAGCTTTTGCATTCCAAATTAATCTGTCCTGTAGGAAAACCTCATTGCTCCTTTGAAGGGTTTACTGTCTTAATTCAAACTAAAAATGCCACTGGCACAAAGTATGTTTTTAAAATTTCTGTGGTGTATCTGGCAGAAGATGAAAACCTCACTGACAGATAAATGAGGTTCTAGAACATTCTCCTCTAGACTTACAGGTACAAAATACAATAACTGCTGTTCAGGCAGTTTGACAAGTGCATGCTGTAAATTCCAAGATGTCATTGCCTGCAGTAGTTTGGGACTCCACTCAGCAATCCAGGGAATGTTGTTCACTCCTCTATTCCCACATGGGTGAAGGGAACAGAAGAAAGTAAGGAAATGAACCATTAAACTTTTGCTGTTAAGTTATGTATGTACTTAACTTGATATTTTGAAATCCACTGATCACTCTAAAGTCATATTTTAGCCTATATTTTATTTTAAGTATTTAACACTTTTTTTTTTTATTTTTGTAGCATGTCCATTATTTATGGAGTATTGTCTGCATCAAATCTTATATCACCTTCACTGGTTGCAATAGTGGGACCTCAATTCTCTATGGTTATTAGTGGTGTGTTTTATAGGTAAGTATTAATTTTTATTTTTTTTCTGCTTCTTTGGAAATATTTTAAATTTTTTTTTCACATCTAAGGCTCCTGTGCCATACATGAAATTGTACTGGCTAAGCAAAGCCTCTCACAGAGATATTCCAGTTGTTTATCTGCAGAGTACTGGAAACAGCACATTTTTTTCCACAGCATTTCCAGACTTTGCTGACTGTGGAATTGAGGTTATGGTCTCAGATTAATAACAATATTTTAAAAATCCCATGTGCTTAGAAAGGTAAAAAGATTTTTCACCTACAACCTGTTTTTCAACATTCCTTAGGAGAGAGTAGCTGATTTAGAAGCACCTAAGTGCTTTAATCTGATTGTTAAAGAGCATTGTCCACTTTAGGTCAGTACTCAATGCCCTGATCTCTTCTGTTCCAGCCTGTACATTGCAGTCTTCATCCAGCCAGCTACATGGGCTTTCTACACTGCCTCTGTGCTTATTGGCATTGCAGCTGCTGGTAAGCATTGTTCTTACTCTGCTGACTGTTTTTTTATGGGATTTGAATATGCCTTTAAAATACTTTTATTTCCTGAACAATATATTCTGTCTGTTTCAGTCCTCTGGACAGCCCAGGGAAATTGCTTGACTGAAAATTCTGATGAAAACACCATTGGAAGGAACAGTGGAATATTTTGGGCACTCCTACAGTTCAGGTAAACTTTATTTGTTAATTAATTTTTTTGGTTGTGTACATATTCTGCCTTTTACACATTTTGCATTGAAAATGACTCCCCTGGGACCTTGCAGTCAGTGGGAAGGAGAGATGGAAGCAATGTTTTTATTGGTGCTGTGCATTACAGAACAGGGAATGAAAGAAAGCTGAGTATTGCAATCTCAGCTGCTAAAAAGATAGATTTCTGTTAGGGGAGCATTTGAGGGATGTAACAGCAATTTTGGTTGTGGAGGGCTGCTCCAGTTTGTGTCCTTTATTGAGGGAAAAGCTGGTTCTCACTGCCAAGGTGAAGATACTAAAGTTGGACCTGGCAGTCAGAAGCCAGAAGAGAAACCTTGTTTTGGTGGCTTTCTGATATTAAACTTTGAGTGCTACTCAACTAAAAAAATCAACAAAAAGCTCAGCATCAAGAAGGGCAGTGAGAACAAGGCAGGGAATGCTGTGTTGTGGCCATTAAGTGTTCTGTTCAGAGATAGTTAATGCCTCTCATGGGAGTGTAATACAATTAGGACATAGAAAAAAAATTGAAATTATACAAGAAGA